>JAXGGA010013042.1:0-36608 GCA_038373865.1 Uloborus plumipes
TACTAGAAATTACGCACATATGGTAAAGAAAACAGTGAGAAACTACAGCAATAAAAATGTGACAAACAAAACAAATAATAACAACAATAATCTGAAACAATGCAGTGCAATAAAATATGACATACAAGTTGCTCACCCACAATGCTGTCTAGGAAAAAGATGGGCACAACAGAATTCGCATAATACTGCAATTCCAATACATGAGGCAGTTTGACAACAGGTGTATACACAGTAACTTTCACATTGTTGTTTTCTAGATCACTTGAGGTCCACTGGACTTCAACAGTTTCAGTTGAAATCAAATCTTTCCCCAAGAGATCAATTGCTCTCTTGATAACAGGGACGGACTCGCCAGAGAATCCAGTATCACGTTTCTTGTTTAGAAGCTCTCCTCTCAGCCAATTCATACTGTTTTGTAGTTGCTGCTGGGTAGCACCCTAAAATATTTTTAACTGCTCAGGTTTTATGCTAATTTTTCAGCAAAAGTAATATCAATGCATCACTTTAAAAATTTATACATTCAACTATAAACTTAATTTAGGAATTATTCTATGTCAGAAAAAAAAAAAAAAAAACCTTAACCTGAAAGAATAAAATAATCGATGTTTGGGAAGAAAGATATTTACCTTCCTGTATTGGGAGATGAAGAGGAATGCCATAAGATGAGTGCTCATGACAGCAACAGAAAAACTGGCATCTGAAAGTAAACACGATAAGACGTCAAGCAAAGGTTGTTTTTTTACCTAACATTTTAAATATATTTAAAACCTGTAACAGTTGAAAATCATTTCATAAATTGTAGTATACTTTTTCAATTACAAAAATGTGTAATAGCAATGACAGACAGCAACTAATACTAAAAGTAGACAGCATGAAGATAGGTAAATAGGTCATTGCAAAATAAATATTCAAAGATACTGTAATATCAATTTAAAATTAAATATTGATTTGCAGCTTTGGATGAAATACTGCGCAAAATTACAAAGTCTTAGTCCGTTTCATTAACAAATAGAATTAAAAACATATTTACCCTCGGTGAGCTTACATTAGACTCAGTTCGACATTAAAAAATTGCTATTGCAGTTCAATGTTGGGCTGTGTTTGACAAGTGCTTCAACTGCTATAGAAATTCTGTGGACTGAAAATGGAAAATCTAAACCAGTCGTAGGATGCTTGTATGCAGTGGAGCACCCGTGAGGGGAGCTAAGGGGCTTAAACCCCTCCCAGAAGCAAGAAGATGAACCCCCTTGATTAAATCAAACTTCCTGAAATGAGTTTTATGGATTTGATTTTCGGAAATTTCAGACAGATAGTCCTCAATCCTTTTCTTAATTTCAAAAAAAAAAAAAAAAAGACTACAGTTTTTTCTTTAGGACTTCAAGTTAAAAAAAGTTTCCGAAAGAGGGTCACTTAGCCCCTCCCAGGAAACAATCCTGGGTGCGCCACTGCTTGTATGACTTTTATACTCTACAGCTACTTTCTAGATTTACCAAAAGGGAAAAGGTTCTTTTTTTTAAAATAGAAAAAATTCTCAAAATAGAAATGTGACACAGATAGTATTGATACTTCGACGAAAAAACATCGATCTTTTTTCACTTTTACATACAAATTTGAAAGTACAGTAACCCCTTGGAAAATTGCTCAATTGGATATATTGCCGTTTCTGCTTTTCTCCTGACAAAACATCGGCCATAAGACATCAATGGTTGTTATTAAAACCAAACTACTGATTAATGATGCAACTTTTTTATACCCTTTTTAAAGATTTTTTTCTTCTGCTGTTTTGGTGAAATGTAAAAAAATTGACATTGCAAAATATCGAACACAAAACAACGATGTATAAAAAGCATCCCATATTTTTAAGAAACATTTTTTCTGAAATGTAAAACATCGACAAAAGAAAAAACGGGAAAAGAAAATCAGATATGTTTAAAAAATATCGAGTGCAGAACATCAATAGTGAACACAAAACTTTTCCCAATAGGTATAATATTGCAACTTCTAATTAACGATGTAATTTTAAAAAAAGGTATTATTATCCGTATACTTTCAAGAACCTTTTTAGCTGAAATGAGAAACATTGACAGTGATTTCACACCCTCATGAAATTTCAGACCCCATATATGCTCTTATATGCATTTTTATTCTTTAAAGATAACAACACAATGTGTAGCGAAAACCAAAATTAAAATACAAAGTAAAGATAAAATACATACCATACATAACATGGCAAGCTAGGTTATTCACAACTGAATGAGTGGCCTTTGATGTATTACTGGGCTTGAAATCACTGGTATTAGATGAGAAAGATGACGGTGATTCGGGAGGAGTATCAGTATTACTATCATTTGGTAAATACTGATGAGAATTTGTCTTCAAAAATTCCTACAAACCAACAACAGTGTTAACATATATTTATCAAACTTACGTAGTCAAACCTTTAATCTAGTTTTTGGTACTAACTTACATTAAGAGAAAATGGTTGGCAGAAATTTACTCGGATGTTTCCATAACTCAAGTGCCAAATTCTCCAAATAGAACACAAAATGGATAAAAAGCTTTCCTTTTCCTTTGGTTGTCCCTACATGTAGAAAAGCATTAACACAGTGTTTAAATAAATAAAAAATACATAATTTATTACTTGCAAGAAAAATTAATGTCTGTTCATTTCAAGCCCTCAACAAAATGCTTAATATCAGAATGAACAGAGTTATTAATTCTACAAATAATTTGTAATTGAAATAGCTAAACGAAAATGTTTTTGTACAGTTATGCTATCGCAAAGCTTAAAAACTTTGAACTGATTTATTGCAAATGAAATGATTTCCAAAAATATATGCTTGAAAATTTTTAAAGTTCATAAAATAAGTTCGAAGCACAAAACACAAATGAGGAAATTAAAATTTTAGCTCAGAGATAATTTTTTACAACCATTTATTAGTAAGGAAATATGTCAAAAAAGTAGATAAATATAAAACTTTAAGCAAACACATACAAATTTAATGTATACTATGTTGCAGCAACTTTATAATTTTTGCTAGATTATAATTCAGCATGACTTTAGGCGTGAGCCAATGAAATTTCTCTCATACGATATGCAAATGTAGTCACCCAATAAAATGTGAATGCAAATCAATAAACGCCCTGGCTATAAAAAAAAATACAATCATTCTTACAAAGTGATACAATTTAGCATGATGTACAACAAAGTGGTAGGCAAGCTAAAAAAGATTGGGAAACGCTGTATTAAATCATGAGTTAAGAGTCAGATTATAACCTTTCCTATGATATTTCCAGAGTTCCTCAATCCTAGAGCAAATGAATTGTTGATACACTTTAAATAATGAGAGAAAAATACATTACCAGTTGTTCAGCAACAAAATTCCCTTCAATTATCTTTTCATAACTGATAGAAACTGGAACTATATAGGCATCATCGACACATCCTTGAAAAAAAAAAAAAAAAGATGAATTTAATATATCAGGGATGAAAACAGTTCAAAGTCAAAAAAGAGGAAAAATTGCGCGGTTTAAAATAAGGATAGATCCCACCCCCTTCCCATATTCTGCGAAATTAGACAAGCAGGATTTCCTCTTAATTTGTGCCTTGAAATTTAAATTAAATATATTTAAAAGCTCTTAATTACTCATTCACTATTTATTTTTAAGTCATTCACAAGAATACAGAAAAAAGGGGGTGGGGATTGCAGTTTTTTATGAATTAGACACGCGTATCTCAAGAAATAAATTCTCTAATTAATAGTGTATGGTCTTTAGTTAGTGTAATAATTTTAAAGATCAAAATAATTTTCCCAATTTTTTGACAAAGATCTTTAATATTTTAACTGTACTTTCTTAATTTCTACCTCTTACAATTTAAACTTATGTTTTTTGGCAGCATGCCAAAATAGAGTACATAGTTCGCAGATAATTGCAGGTCATCTTTGAGATTTCAATCCTGCTGCATCCTAAAAACATTTCCATTATTTTGGAAGTTGGAAATAATTTCAACCTTTACTACTTAAAATCAACTTATTTTATGCTTCATTTTATTACTGGATGTAATTTATTTTTTTTCTAAACTTGCTGTACCATTTATTTTTTGATCGCGGAAAGAAAGAAAAAATACAAAAAGCGGAAAATTGCGGATCCGCGGAAGATTTTCATCCCTGATATATACCTCTTGCAAGAGGATTAAATATAGTTCAATGTTACTTTGTTAAGATTTTCAATATAAAAAACCATTGACATTCATAAATCGGCTAAATTTATGAAGTAAAATTTAAAAAAAATTCATTAATCCATATAAATAAAACAAAGTATATATGTATGTGTGTATGTTCCCTATACAAATCCACTATTTACGCCCGATCAGGACCAAATTCAGCAGGGAGGTACTTGGGCACTAGGGTGGGGCGAAAAATAAAAAGTTTTTCAGATCAACTTCTAATAGTTGCCAAAAGTTGTCTTTGGTGATAGTTAGCTTTTGTGCAAAATTTGAGAAAAATCGGTTAATATCTTCAGGGGGCGCTGCGATCGCAAAGTTTTACCATAGCTTTGTTATGGATTTTATGGTTAAAATATCAACAAGAATGCCTTTAGCTAGTCTCTTTGCGTTTTTTTTACTCAAAAGATGTTTTCATGCATTAAAAGCATATGAAATGACTCACAAACATTATTTTATATGATATATTTATATTTAAAAAAAATCACTTTTTTCACGTTTTTGTTTCTTTTTAAATGCTTGAAATATAAATATATCATATAAATTAATTTTTTGTGAGTTATTTCGTATGCTTTGAATGCTTGAAGATATCTCAGGAGTAAAAAAAAAAAGGCATTGTTTTTCATATTTTATCCATAAAATCCCGATAAAAGCTGTGGTAAAAATTTGCGATCGCAGCGCCCCCTGAAGATATTAACCGATTTTTCTCAAATTTTGCACAAAAGCTAACTATCACCAAAGACAACTTTTGGCAACTATTAGAAGTTGATCTGAAAAGCTTTTTATTTTTCGCCCCACCCTATTGGGCACCCGGAAAGGGTGCCCAAGTGTGTGTGTGGAAGGGGGGGGGGGGGGGGGGGGGGGCGTCAAACGCCAAACAAGAACCAATCCGTTTGAATTTCAGTTTAAGGACTCAAAAATGGCTTTAAATTACTCTTTCTACCCGAAATAATTATTGAATCTTCTCGATTTTGGTTTCATTGGAAAGTTTGCAAAAATACCTTTTAAGTAAATTTTCATCCAAAGGTATTGAAAAGTTTAACCGCTAACTTCATTTAGAAAAAAGATATGGGCATTTTTAAGTTTGGAAATATCAATTATAAATTGGATTTAAAATACAGGGTATCTGCTCAACCTGGACTTTCAATTCCATGACTTTTCCTGACTTTCCATGACTTTTGCGAACTATTTTCCATGACTTAAAAAAAAAAAAAAAAAAAAAAAAAACGAACTCTGCTTTGTTTTTGGAAAATTATGCACTTAATATTCTATCTTGCAAAGCAAATGACCAAACATGGCGACTGCGTTTCACAGCAACAGAAGTCCGTTCGCTTTTGAGGTCAAAAAACGATCTTTTCCTACCGACACCCTCCTCCTCCCCACCGTACTTGTCGTCAAACATACTTTCATGTAGCAATGAATTGTCTGTCCATAAATTTTACTGTAAGTTTAGATCCTGATATGAGTGAGGCGAAATCTGACTTCAAAACGGAACTCGTTGAGTTCCTGCCCCTCCCCCGACCTACACGATTCTTTAAAATTCAACATCGTTCTTTAATTTATTTTTCTTTTGCATAAAACTCCTCGAAAGAAAAAGATTCAAACAAGTTTTAAAAGAAAAAGGAATCAAATGAAGCGGGTAGGGGGGGGGAGACCAAATGTAAAAGGCAAATCTGCCTATGCCGGGGGGAAAAAACCATCAAAAAAACCATCGAGTCTATCTTTTTGTCGTTCAAGTGCAAACTTGTTGTAAATTGTAATTGACAAATCAGATTGCACCCAATAACGAAGTAGAATGACGGCGGATGTGTTTTCGTTCTTCCGAGATCGCGGAAAAAATTTCAATCGGTCCGGAGCGCTAAAATCTAGGATAAACAGTCAGTTTCCATGACTTTTGGACATTTTTCGCTGAAATCCATGACTTTCCATGACCAATTTCGATCATATTTGAAATCCATGACTTTCCCTGACT
This sequence comes from Uloborus plumipes, assembly GCA_038373865.1. NCBI lineage: Eukaryota > Metazoa > Arthropoda > Arachnida > Araneae > Uloboridae > Uloborus > Uloborus plumipes. The sequence goes on from JAXGGA010013042.1 coordinate 6,198, forward strand.
TTCCATGACTTTCCATATGCGCGGACACCCTGAAAATATCGTCTGCACGAGCGTGAAAGAAATTGATTAGCCTGAAAGACATTATTGATGAGAAAAAGGTGTTGCCATTTTTTTTCTTAAATATAAACAAATAAAATTCTTGCTTTTGCTTTTAAGCTTTTCCTATAACGAGGGAATTTAAAAGTGTTCGGCGATTGATTTATTTTTCATATTGGGAGCAGGTAAAATAATGACTTAATTGTTTCCGGGACTTTTGGACACATGTGTCACTTGGGTAAGCAGCTAGTAAAGAAATAAATAAATACCTTTGTGCTTAAAAAATAAAAGCAAACAAAGGAAGGTTAAAAGCACAAATGAGGAAGAACACTACAGTGCAACATGTGTCTGGGCATTGCAAGGAACTTTTTTTTCAATGCAAAATTTTGTCAGATGGCTTTTTATCCATAAGCTCAAAATTTTACAATGAAAACGGTTTTCTTCATCACGCCAAAGCACGTGTCTGCAGTGTTCCTGCTCATTTGAGCTTTTTACGTTGTTTTATTTGCTTTTAAATTTTCATTAGCAGGGATGAAAACAGCCCAAAGTCAAAAAAGAGGAAAAATTGTGCAGCTCAACATTCAGAACGATTTTTGAAAAATATTATGCAAAATTAGTCATGCGAGATTCCCTCTTAATTTGTACCATGAAATCGAACATAAAAACGGAAGATGGAAGTCTTTCTATTTATTTTTAAAACCTCTTTTTTGCTCATTTCCTATTTCTATCTTTTTAAGAAATACAAAACAATGCAAACAAAAGGTGGGGGTGGGGGTAATTTAGATGAATTAGACACTCGTATCTCAAGAATTGAATTCTCTAATTAATATTGAATGAGTCTTTAGTTATTTTGATAAATTTTAAAGATCAAAATAATTTTCACGATTTTTTTTACTAAGATCTCGAATATTTTAGCTGAATTTTCTTAATTTCTACCTCCTACAACAAAAATTTATGTTTTTGGCAGTATGCCAAAATAGAGTACATAGTTCGCCAAAATTTCATCCTTGAGGTTTCAATCCTTCTGCATCCTGAAAACGTTTCCATCATTTTGGAAGTTGGAAGTAATTTTAACCTCTACTACTTTAAATCAACTTATTTTATGCTTTATTTTATCAATAAATGATAACATAGGTTTTTTTCCTGAACATGATACAACATTAACTTTTAGATCGTGGAAAGAAAAAAATAAATAAAAAGAGCGGAAAATCGCGAATCCGCGGAGGATTTTCAACCCTGCATTAGGTGCTAAATTGCTAGAATTGTTTAAGATTGCATAGATTTTAGACAAGTGGCATATATACACTTTTAAAATGGATTATTGAAGTAGAAATTAAACTTGTCAATCATAAAGCATAATTACCATCTAAAACTGATTTAACAACCATCGAGAGCAATCCAGTTTTAGGCAACTGGCACTTCCCTGATCTAGAGCGACCACCTTCAATGAAGAATTCTAGATTCTGACTTGCTTTTAAGCACTCTGTAACATACTAAATAAGTAAACAACTTATTAGTTATTGAAGAAAATGAGTTGAACATAAAGATAATTCAGCATTTCAAGAAAAACTAAGTAAAAACTCCACAATAAAAAATAAAAGAGCTAATTTAAAGAGGGTGTAGCAAAGTTTAGACTTTAAAGCACAGTAGACAAGAGGGGATACATTTAAGCAGAAACTATTTCATACAGAACTAAAAGAGCCAACGCTCTCCCACATACCAGTATCAATTTTGTGACATTATTAAGACTTTATCCAAAAATTACATCCCAACTTATTTTCACCCCTTAAAATAATTAGGGTAGTCCGACCAGTGAATGAATAGTTTGTACATGCATCAGTCTAGCTACCAGTTTGATGGTAACTTCAGTTTCATACAAAAGACGAAACTGCAGTCTCTGGATGGCATAACCAGGCAGCTGGTATTTAGTGCGTTAGTTCTGCCTAAGTCTTGACTTATTTGGAGGCAACTCACTGTTTAGAGCAGTAGTTTGTTTTAAAAAAAATAAAGTTAAAATTTCTTTTTAAAATGAATTATCAAACAATCCAAAAGAGAAGGGGCACATACCATATGTATGTAAAATAATGATAACAAATTTTTAGTGCTCAAATATGAACAAAATCAACGATCAACATTAATAGCACAAAAATCCTCAAGAATGTTTCAAAATTAAAACATGCTACAGCTCATACAAATAGGAAGCATTCAGCTATTTTTGTACTCAAGCTGAGCTTTGAATGCAAAAAGTAATAAGTAAGTGAAAATTCAAGATTCATTTAAATATATACAGCAACAATGTACACTACTTTCAGACATGTTGTGATTCATGGTTCAAAAAATAATATTTATGTTTAAATAGAAAGGTTACAAGTATAATTAAAAAAAAAAATATTTATTGAATGCAAACAAGCATTCAATAGAATATTTACCATACTAAAATTTTCTAATTATTTAAAAATTTCTTAGTTCTTAAAATGCCTGACTAAACAGAATTAACTCTCTAAAATCCCCACAGCCAGGAACCAAGCAGTGTGCAGATTTCTGGCCCTCAATTCGTTTACACCATTTAATAATGTTAAATTGTAAAACTATCAAACTTATCTTCAAACAAACCATTACTTATATTAAAAAGAAAAATATAGTATAATAACATAATATTAAAAACATTACAAAAAGCAAATTTTTTCTGTAGTTCAATTGTCTTCCTCAGTTTGTTATTTGTTTTTAGGCAGTTCTTATTTGCTTGAAATTTCTGCTATTGACTGAGGTTTTTATTTTTTACTGCTTATAAGGTTTAAGACTGATGATTAATAAATGATCAAATAAAATGCAAATGGGGAAATGTTGATAGTTTATAAAGGTTTACCAAAATGTAAGCATAAAAGAGTCAAACCGGTCATATGGTTACAGCAAAGCATAGTATTGAAATGTGATTACGATAAACTTCACATTATTTTCATGTAAATTAAATTAAAATAAACATTTAAATAAGAATAGGTTCGTTAATTAACATACATAATATTATTTTTATCTTAAGGGCAATTCCACAGTAAGAGATGTATCAGTTTTTCACAAAACAGCATACAAAGACTAAAAATATGCTAAATTCTTGTTTTATTTTTCAATATTAATGAAGAGCATGGTCCTTACTACTATATGGGCAATTCCATGCATATAAGGAAAAGCGTTGGAAAAATCAAATCACAGCAATGCGCCTGTTTTGAATATTTTTTGGTTTAAAAATGTTAGAAGTGTATTATTTATACTAATTTTTTGTCTAGAAAGTAGTATTTTAGTTTTGGCAGCACTTTGAAGTTGGAAATGGAATATTTAACTTTTGGTAAAGAAAATGATCAATCTTTGAAAGTTGGTAAGTTTCAATTTTTTTCTTTGCATAACTGTTTCAAAGGAAGAATATTGATTATTGCACTTTAATTCAACATTGTGAATTGCTAAAACGAGTGTTTTCACTTAAATTAAGTGATTTATGTAAACTTCAAAAATGCACAGTTCTATGTAACGTAAGTTACAAAAAACATGTTAAAGTTCATGTTGTGCATAAAGAAAGGGCAATGCAATGCTAACAATGCTATATCTTCTATCTTACAAGTATGTGTTAAGCAAATAGTTAAAGTTTTTTTTTAAATATTGTTTATTTAATTTTTTGTGCTACAATCAAAACGTGTAACCACCCACATATGCAGGTGATGTAAGTTACCTAAGTAGAACTTAAATACTTATGTTTATAAAGAAAGTAAATTGTGAAATAAACCTATGTGGTTAGTAGGAGTAATTTATTCAAGAATTCTTTTAAATGTACTGTATTTACTTAATTTAAATTAATCATATTTCTTAAAATGTCTCTATTTGCTAGTAAGACTATGATACACCTCTATTATAAATTAAATGTACTTTTTGGCTTTTAAGATATTAATTATCTCTAAAATATATCACTGCATTAATATTTAAGAGGTAATTTACTATAAATTATTCAAAAATGACTTCTGTTATGCTTTAAAGTTTTAAAATATGTTTTGGAAAAAAAATATATAAAAGTATTTTATCTCTTACGGGTGAAATATATTTCATTCTGCATTAAAATGCCACTGAACTCTGCAGAAAGATGCGCTGTAAAAGGGTATGTGAAAAGTCATGTGGATATTACAGATTTATAAATAAAAGTCACTCTTGATGATATTGAAATATGTTTGAAAAAGCAAAATTTATCAAATTTTCCGAAGATCCCCACATTGACAATCAGCATTTAAGAACTAGAAATGGACTAACTGTGAGGTTTCGTTTAGTTAAGTATTTCAAGGTACAAGAAGAAAAAACAGAGATAAAAGCCGGTGAATGGTGTGTGATGAAGTACGAAAATACATTGTATCCTTGAGTTGTGACAATTATTGAAGAAACAAGTTTACAGTAAAAGTAATGGCTGCTGTTGAAACCTATTATAAATGGCCAGAAACGACAGATAAAATTTATTATGAGGAAGAAAACGTGATTCGAAAAATTGAACCTACCTGAACTCGTTAATAACAGTGACTAGTTTGCATTTAAGAGAATTATGTTATGTAATATTTTTGATTGGTCATTGAATTTGGTATTAAATTTCTATAAATTCAATTCATAATTGTTAATTTTCAATATTTTGATCTAAACTAAGCTGTAATTTTTTATTTATTAATTTTTGTAATAAAGATTTTCTTGTAAGTAAATTTTATAACGTAAGTTACTGTAACGTAAGTTACCCAGTCAAAAATTCCCATAATTCTCAATTTTTAAATAAATTTTTAAATTTATGAAAATAAATTCCTAAGATTTATAAGGAACTGATAAATTATACTTCAAACAAAAAAAACAGCTGTAATAGAGCAGAAATTTGCCTTAGAACCAATTTTCATATTATGTCATTCCCTTTTTGTGTAATGTAAGTTACTGCCTTATTTTTGACTGCTAAATTTTGTAAAATTTTAATGCATTGAATATTTTTGCATTTTAATTTTGCTTTAGACTGTCATTTTCATAGAATGCTTTTATTCAAGGTTTGTATGACAATATTTGTCTGTACTGAGGTGCTAAATGCCCAAGCGTCGGTCAAAATGTAACGAAAGTTATCGTGGAATTGCCCATATAATACAGCTAAATTTTGAAGATTTCCATAAAAAATATTTAAATAACAGCATTTTCTCCGTAACAGATGTATCTCATAGGATATGTCCGTTACAGAGTCAAAATGCCATCATATAAATAATGTTTGCGGAAATCTTCAAAATTTAACTGTATTTTATAGTAGTAGAGTCCATGTTCTTCAAAAAGTCAGGCAACAAAACAAGGACCTAACATATTTGGAGTCTGTGCATACTATTTTATGCTGCAATCTGCCCTAGTATTAGGGTAAAAGAACTTTTTAGTCTTAATAGAAAAAGTATTAGGAAGGCTATTGGTTGTCTTAGTGGTCATTGCACCTTAAAGCGACATATATGATCCGACATAATATGGTGTCATAAATGATCCGACTTGCAAGGGATGCCTCTTTCATGAGGACATTGTTGCTCACATCCCATGTGATTGCAAAGTGTTTTCTGCCTATAGGTTTGAACACCTAGGTCGTCATTTGCTTGAACCTTGGGAGATTCATAACATTCCTATTAGGTGTTTGCTGAATTTTGCTTCATCCACTGATCTATATTAAGGCTGTTTGGGGACTAGTACAATAAACCTCTGGTAGCAGTGCTTGGTTCGTTTGAACCCTCCTTTCTCTCATTTCATCTCATTTTATATGCTGCAATCAATGCTATTTTTCAAAATAGAATTGCCCTTAAGAGCTGCTGTACATTTAATTTTAAAGGTGTAGAATTTAGGAAACTGGATTTCAGGTTGCTGGTCTTGAGATAGTTAACTGAATATTATTCATCATTTACAGTAGTATATTTGTTATATACTAAACAATTTAGATGAATTTTGAAAAATAACATAATTCAATAATTATTTAAAATCTTCATATATCCAGCTCGAAAGTAGCAGGCACTGTGCAGTGAGTTTCAGTTGCACCAAATAATGTAAAACAAATTTATTTAACCAAAGGTGAAATTATTTACAGGAGAGGCAGATATCAAAACATTCATTTTAGTGATACAATAAAATATTGTTTCACAATCAGATGCTTCACTTGCAACTATTTTGAATAATCACTCAATAACAGAATGACAAATACATACACTTTGGAGTATTGCTCGATATAAATGATCTCTTTGTTTTTGATCACGCTGCCGATGAATAAAAAATGCTCCTAGTAACTTCAACACGTGTCTACAATTCAGAAACAAAGGAACACATAAGAATAAAATAGTAAAAAATATTAATATACGATAATTACAAACAAATTTTAAGAAAAATTACTTTTGTATATATACCATAATTTTTTCTTGGATTACTGATTACATGATTGTGAAAGAATGCAAGTAAATTCATAGTGACATTTTACTAATAATAAAAACTAGCTGTCGTGGCCGTCACGAAACTTTCTTCTATATCTATCTTATGAATTCCGGTTACAAAATAAAATACGTACTCGCCCGAGTAATTGGAGACAGCTCCAATTTCCCAATTATCGTAATAACCCTGCAAATGCAGAATCAATGAGCGAAATTGGAAATCATTGCAAAAGCCTTGTTTAGATAAATTGCAAACATTTTATTTGTTAGTAAAAAGAAATTGGCAACAGTTAAAAATTTCAAATCATTGAAAGTTTTCAGCTGTTTTGATAATTAAATAGCGTGAAAGCGATTTTTTAATGAATTAATTTTTCGCATTGTTGACTAAGCGCAAAAATCACCCCATCCTCCCCCTGGGGTGATTGGCGCCAAAATTTAATCGATGCTTGCTTCCATATTGGGTTAGTGTTATTCCAAATTTCATTCAAATCGCAGCAATATTTCCCGAGATACAGTAGGTGCAATGACAAAATAAGCACTTTTGATTGCTCCACCCCCTTTGAGATATTGACACACAAATTGAATCAGCACCTGTACTCAATAGGGTCTACCTATGGACCAATTTTCGTTTTATTCCGCCGGTTACTTCCTGAGATATAGCAGTCACCCCCGCGCAGAACACGTGCGATTGCTCCACCCCCCTTCGAGATATTGACAAACAAATTGAATCAGCACCTGTACTCAGTAGGGTCTACCTATGGACCAATTTTCGTTTGATTCCGCCGGTTACTTCCTGAGATATAGCAATCACCCCCGCGCAGATCACGTGCGATTGCTCCACCCCCCTTGGAGATATTGACAAACAAATTGAATCAGCACCTGTACTCAGTAGGGTCTACCTATGGACCAATTTTCGTTTGATTCCGCCGGTTACTTCCTGAGATATAGCAATCACCCCCGCGCAGAACACGTGCGATTGCTCCACCCCCCTTGGAGGAATTCGCTAAAAAAAGTCAGGTGCACCAGTTCACATGGTGGTACATATGTGCAAAAATTTTTGTTCGATTTCATTGAGTAGTTTTTGCTCTAGCGCGGCCACAAAAACTGGTCACACACATACAGACTCACACACAGACAGACACACAGACAGACAGACATTTTCCAAAAATGGTCGAAATGGACTCAGCGCACCTCAAAACGTGCAAATCCGTCAAAATTCGACATTCGAAAATTTTCACGAAACCAATACTTTCTTCTATATATTAGATATAGAAGAAAGTAAAAAGAAAAAAAATTGTACACCTTTGTAAGTTATTGATGATGTTTACATACATCCAGTAATCAATGATTGACCCTATTTTCAATTATGGGTAGACACAATCTTTCAATTACCGGAATAAAATGTTTAACGTGGATAGTAAAGAAAAAGTATATTTAATATAAAATTGAATGCATAACACACTACTGAATAGTTTAAGGATGATTTTGAGGGGAAAAGGTGATATGTGACTCTCCAACCAGCCCAATTATACAGAAATTATTTTGCATTTGAACACCAACACTACAGAAACCAATATTGCAAAAATATTCTTGACACGCAAACCAATGGTTCATATAAATCTATCAGAAAGCCGTCTCAATCATGACTTTATTTCATTCCACATATTCAGTTTTTGATCTGTTTTCCTGCAGTACCGAAATTATAAGCATTTTCAAGTAGAACCATATCTACTACATTTGTAACAGAGGAGGAACAGTAATATTTTTGGTTTTATCACTAAAACTATGAATAATGTATTTAACAAAAATCAATTCCTCATAATAACTCTTAATACTCCTAATACTCCATTAAAAAAATATTTGCATTCTAATACTTCTTTCCTAGGATATCAGGGGTGTAGAAAAGTTGGTAATTTTCAGGAGTGCATCTGTGGAGCCCTGCACTTTGGGAACCATTGCTTTGTTTACTGGGGTAATTTCTGGCTATTGGGGTAGTTCTCGATTGGTATATTTTATAATACTTTTTAAGGGAATAATATTATATTTACTTTAACTTACATTGTACTCCGCCAAACTCACTCAAAAAGAAATTTTAATGCTCAAAGAGGATGCTATGTCATCTTTAACTGTTGCTGAAGTGTTACATCTTTTGACTTGCAAATCAAGTGAGCAAGTAATTAGGCATACATCAAGAACCAGAATAACAAGATAATACAAATCCCTTGAGAACCAAAATAGGAAGACAAAATAATACAAATTTGGCAGTTATAACAAATCAAACTGCCTTGGACCTTGTAAGTACTAGTGCCGGAGAAAAAGAAGCAGAATAGTTCTCTTCTGATTTCTAAACCAAATGCTAAGCACAAAAAGAAATATCCAAAGCTGTAAAATGTAGACATGACGAAAAATTTTGCATGGAAAACAAAGTAAAAGCCCCTCAAGATGCTATCAACAATCCTCTAAATGCAGAATGAGTCTAATTTGAAATTGCTTAAGACAAGGAAAATAAGATGAGAGAACTTAAAATAAAGCAGTTCCGAAAACATTCCTCATTGGAAAGTGTTAAAAGATGGTGCTACACGAACTTCATTCAACACCTGCACAACAGAATTATTTTGCTGTGTATGCAGATCACGATCTTTACTAGAATGAGAAAACTTTAAATTTTGGACAAGGAAAAAGCAGAAATGAAATTTCCGGGACAAGGCGTTAGAAAGTTTTGTTCATCCAAAGGAGACATTTTTAGATTGTAATTTGAAAGAAATGCATATTTTTACAGGCTTGCAAATTTAAATAAATAAATAAATAATAATAATAATAATAATATAAAACTGCAGCTGAAATCATCAGGGTTAAGGTAGCATACCAATATTATAAGAAATTCAGCCCAGGATTGTGGCTTTGAAGCAGAAATATATTGTATTAGATTAGTAACATCAATTTATTTCAACTATAATGTCATCTTTCTTAAATACAACACTTTTTATTATTAGAAAGTTTCTTTGCGCAGGCTCGTCATTTAGGGGGTCAATCCTCCCCCCCCCCAGGTTTGAGAAATCAATATATTAACATTTAGTGGGTGAGGTTTTTGTTGTTTTCCTATGAAATTGCATTGTGTTTGCTACCTTTGACCCTCCCAGGAAAAACTTGAAATGACGGGCCTGTCTTTGCATGCTAACAAATGATAAATTAGAATATTAATTTGATTTTGACATGTACTACTGTAAAAAAGAGTGATTTAGATTTACCCTGTGCCTTATCCATAATTGCTAGAATCGGGGTAATTCTTGGTCACTCAATAATTTAATTAATACAAATAATAATTCAATGTTAGGTCAAGTAATTATTTGAATAATTTCCAAATAATTTCGCGTACTCCATGCTAAATTAAATCATTTTATCTTTGATGCTTTAGAAAAAATAAGATGTGTTTTTTTACCCATAATTTCCCTGTGGGTTCCTAGGTTTGACATGCCTAATTAATGCCAGTTGCCAAATTTGTTGTGCAAAAGGACAATCCATTCCTGGAATGGCAACGGCAACTGAAATGAGTCAGCTAGTCAGCGTGGGTTAGTAGGAATATTTTTTATGTAATGAAATGGTGTTGTTATATTGTCTCACCCAATGTTGGAGGAGAAAATTATTTAATTTAGTGTAAATACGTAAATAAAAAGAGTATTTTATAAAAGTTGAAGACTGCAATTAATTACTGAGTGCTCAATTATATTTGCATAAATTGTTCTGTGAATTGAAGTGCAAGAAACAAATTTTAGACAAAAATTAAAACGCTAAGCTGGTTTAGAAGTACAAGACATCAATTTCATAGGTTCTTAATTTTCTGAAAACTCATTGAGATGTCCGTGCATGACATCAAAATAGTTAACGAAAAACTGCTTTTATTTATTGATTTCAAAATTTTCCCCTGAACCTAGTTTTTGTGTTTAGTCAAATTTTACACCCTTATATGAGACATCTAATTCATTAAATACAAGCTGTGGGGCCCGGCGTTGCACAGGCTTTAAAGTAGTGATGAAAATTTAAATAAACTACTCGCCGTCAAGGCGGTATATAATGATATATAACCGCCAAGGCAGCTCGCCTTTAAAGTAGCGAGGAAAGTTTCAGCAAACTACTCGCCGCCAAGGCAGCTCGCCTTTAAAGGAGTAAGGAAAGTTAAAACAAATTACTCGCCGCCAAGGCGCCTCACATTTAAAGGAGGGAGGAAAGTTTAAGCGAAACCGGCTTCAAAAAACTACTCCCCGCTAAAGGGGCTCGCTAAAAAACTTTCCCGCATCAAAAAGTCAATCACATTATTTGCACATGCTTCCTCAGGAATAAAAACAATGTCAAGTAGCACATATTTAACACTCTCCCTAATAAACAAATACAATTCCCTACCAAAAACAAATATTTCCAAACCGCTCTCTTTCTGTAACATTAATTGCAAAATTCCAAACTAAAAAGTTGTTTTAATATTTAAATCGCAGCCAAAAAAAATCCCTGCTAAAAACATGAATTACAATTTAATTTGAAACACATTTTCAAAATGGTACCATAAAAAAAATATAAGCCATTAAGTATGCAGGAATTCAAGTGAAACACGGACGATCGCATTATTTGCCTTGTTGAAACGCCGTAAAATGAAATGCTTTTAAGAAACGAAATGAAGAAAAGGACACCAACAATGAATTTAAAAGATGTCGCCATAGCAACGCAATAAAACTTTAATAGTTTGATCAGGAAAGAGGTTTTCGAACTCAAAGTTCAAACGCTTGTAACTTTTTTTCTAGTGGAGATAAAAGCTTGGTTCTTCGACTGTAAGTCGAATCAATTCTGGGGTTAAAAATATCGCTCTATCCAATGGCGTAAAAATCAAAACTGTGGAATAATTAGTTTATTTTTTATTGATGGTTTTAATGAACCAAGTATTGCAAGAAATCGGGTGAAGCCTTGCAAAAGGCAAGTTTAAAAATTGAATAACTCGTGCTGTGTTTAAGTTAGAGAATCGGAACAAACTGCATAGGACGGACAAAATTTTTCTGCTTCCAACGATATATAACATTAATATGTGCAAGTAATTTTTAACACCAGTATTCAGCGATTTATAAGAAAATTGCCTTGAATTCGAATAAAAAACGAATCGCTTATCGAATCTTTTCAAACTATAGCCTAAAGTCTTTCTGGATAAACGGACTACTCAACACAAAAAGAATTTTTCAAATCGAACCAGTAGTTCCTGAGATTAGCACGTTCAAACAAACAAACAAACAAACAAACTCTACAGCTTTATATTATTGGTAAAGATTAGAGCATAAAGTTCAATTTATATTTATTGCAATCATTCACATACCCGAAAAATGGCACAAACAGGTTATCTCCAGCAGCAACAAGTGGAACTTGAAGAGAATTCATGAACAGAATGTATGAAATTAAAATATAATCCAAATGACTGCGGTGGAGAGGAAGGTAGACAAAAGGTATCTTGTCCTGGGAGCAGAAAAAACAATAAACTAAAATGATTGATCAAAGTGTCTTTTAGGGTTCAATTAAACTGCTTAAAATTGAACATTTCAATGCAATACAAAATAGATTTCAATACCTGACTAGAAGTTTTCAATATTTCTATATGGCCTTTGTGAACTAAAATTCCATCAACAATTTTATTTAATACAGAATGAAGAACTGAAGCAGTGAACCTTAAGAGAAAAAACAAAATAAATGAATATTAAAACTACTTTTAAGTTTAAAAATATAACTACATTAACTTTTTTAAACAGAAAATAAATACATAAATAAAAGGAAGAACAAAAACTATGCGACCAAAATGAGATGTCTGCTTTGTAACTTAGCACACTGACTTTTTTTTTTTTTTTTTGCAAATATAATGTACGAGATATGCTTGGACTTCCAGATTAATAGATAAAAATACATGCAACTTTGTATTATGCTAGCCTAAATATGTAACACCTGATTTGGGTACAATCGTTTTTTTGGAACAATAAGCTAACACAATTACAAAAAAAAAGTTTAGATATGTTCTTGAAATCCTGTAGTAAGATATGAGAAAGAAACATAAACAGTGTTTTTAAAAGCATTTCTCACCATAAACATACTGTAGACACAGATGATTTCATTTTATCTAAAATTTGTTTAGCCACATTATGTAAGTTGATAGCAGTTGATCTACTTTCCATTTCTTCATCTAAAAAAAAAACATTTTCATCCAAAAAGAATACTAGAGCACAAATTCAAATATAAATTTAAATAAAATGCAAGTACCCAGTTCAAGTTTTTGCAATTCTTCTTGAATGGATGTAACCACACTGAAATATAAAAATATATAGTATTAATTTCCTGTTTTGAAAAGTTACTGACATATTTTTAACTAACAGAACATGATAGTAAGCTCACGTGTGTTGTTACTGTGGTGTCCCAAAGATATGGGAAAGAGGAGTGCTATAGCCTCACAAGGAGGGTGGACTTCTACTGAGACAACACACAGTAAAAAATATATACACCCGAGACAATGAAAAAAAAAAAAAAAACGAGGGTTGTTTTTTTTCAACAGGTTATCCAAAAAAAAAAAAAAAAAAAAAAACACGGATGAATATACCATATATTTTTTATTATCAGCAGTAAAATTAAATTTGGATTTCTTCGCAACATAATTGCCTTGAGGATTGAAGCATTTGTTATGCCTGTGAACAAGCTTTATAATGCCCTCTTGGTAAAATGCTACCGCCAATCACTGGAAGTGAGTTGTGACGGTGTCTGAGTTCCATGCCACTTTGGAAACACGATGCTTTTCCAGACGCCAAGTAAGGGTCCCCAAGCCCCTGCTTTAGTTCAGGGAACAGATGGAAGACCCTTTGTGTTCAGTCGGGATTAAATAGTAGGTGTTCAAAAATATCCCATTGAAATTGCTGAAGGAGCAGTTGGGTTACACGAGCACTATGAAGGCAGGCATTGCCATGGATCAGAACAATTTCAGAAGTGAGCACGCCTCTTTGTTAGCTTTGAATACCTCTCTGTGAGCGTCGCTAAATTTCATAATAAGAATCTGCAGTAATTTTCAAAACACTTTGCAATTCATACTTGGCGGGAGACTCAATAGTGATAGTCATGTTTATGTGACAGCAGTTCAACAGAAAATGGCATGTTGGACTCGCCAGTGACAGATTGTGTAGATGATGAGTTACACAGTGGCCTACTACGCACAACAGTCACCCGTCGCACGCCTGATCTTTATACTATGCGATCGGAGGTAGAAAAAAACCCACCCTCGTATATCATAAGAAAGAGGAAAGGAAGTTCATTGTACACCAGTGGAAATCATACCCACAACCTCTGGCATACAAAACAAGTGTTTTCACCATTCATGCACGGAGGCTCCAATCCCAAATTCAAATTATTAAAATGTATACAGCTCATTCAAAAGAGAGTACAAGACAGTTAGTTGACTTATAAAAAAGAAATAAACTAAAATGAAAATTAAATGTTAGATAAACAAATGAAAATTGATTATACATAAACAGCACACACCCATCACTTCATTTAAAGTGATAAACTTGAATTAAATCAAATTGAATGAGACTTGCTTGTAGATTTAAATGAGCAATTTAAAAAAAATCGATAGTAGCAATATATATTTAAACAATATGAAAATAAAAAAGCAAATATGAATGAACAAATAAAATTAACAAAACATCATATTTACTGGAATCTAAGATGCAACCTTTGTTCATTTTTTTAAATAATTGTTAATTTTAATAGGTTAATGCAATTGTAAAATGCATCTTCACTTTTCCTCCATTTTTTAAATTAAAAGAAATATTTCTTAAATTTGAGTTAAGCCTTTAAGCGGTTTGCCCGTACGGTGTACGTGCTACCCGAAATTGGCCTCATCTGGTTTGCCCGTACGGCATACGGGCATCGATATTTTCAGATTTCCTTTTCTGGTTTTCCCGAACTGTTCGGAAAATTGTAAACCTCAAAATTCACAGTAAGTGTGAGAGAAATTTTTGCATAATTTGTAAACCATTCATTCCTGCATGCAGAATGTACTTGAAAAAAGCAAATATTTCGGGATTTTGTGACCAAAATTGTAAAATAAAAAATATTGTAAAAGCATTGAAAACGAAAAAAAAAAAAAAAAATTGAAAAATTCTTTATATTCTTATTTTGTTGAGTATGGTACTTAACTATATGCAATAAAAAAATATGAATTTTTTGGAAGCATTTCTGGTAAAATAATTGACTGCTTAAAGGGTTATATAGTATATAAGTGAATTTGAAAGGTACATTTTAAATGACATTAAACCCTAATGTAAGGATAATAACCTTCATAATAATCTCCTACAAAAGATGATTTAAAACTGTTATGTTCTTAACTCTAGGGTTTCATACATAGGGTTTCTATGTTTGAAACAAAGAGAAAATTACAATGTATTCCCTGCAAAAATAATCGCAAGTCACTGTGCCATCACTCTAAAACAGAATAGGTGATGAAAATTGTGACAAGAGTCATAGAACAGTTCTGTAGAAGAATAATCACAGATAAGCATTTAAATGACTCAAAATGTACCCGGAATAATTTCGGACGAAAAAAACAAAACAAAAACTAGCTTTTTACAGTGATGTAAAGAAGCACGTCGAGTCGACGAAAGGCAGGCTTTCCTCCCAATAAGTTTGAAATCTATTGAGTGCTTATCACCAACTCACACAATTCATGTATATTTTAGTGTTTTCATGACCAACTAAAGGCAAACTTTTTGTAGGAAGGATTGTAACTTTTAATTTTAACATATTTTCTTTGTTCATATTTTCCCATTCTATGTTGATACAGCATCAAACCAAAGGCGCAAAAAACCAGGTTGTAAAGCAGAGTTAAAAAATATTTCCAAACGGTTTTGGAAATATTTTTAAACTCTTATTTACAACCTTACTAAGCAAATTCTGCACAAAAATATATTGGCGCATTCTATTAAAAAATTTTCAGAGTTAGTCTCTTAAACTAATTTTTTATTTAGTATATTTACCTTTCATTTGTAAGTACTTTTGCAGATACATCAGGATAAAGAGATGAACTTTTTAGAATGTTTAATGCATGAGTAACATCTAATGTAAAACAAGCACTGGAAAAAAAAACATACAATTAAGGTATGGTTAGAAACAATTAAACTAGAAAGATAAAAGCAATCTTGAGAGATAGATAATGTAACTATATGTTTTAATGAATAATAGCAAAAAAATGAAAATACTGTAGCTTTTTCTTATTTTGATTTCAGTTAATGTAATTAAACCAAATTGTGTAGAGCAAAAATATTAGTAAAAGAAGTAATTTGGGGCAAAATAGGCTTAATTCATTAAAAATTGTTTTCTAATGCATTTGGTGTTCATTTCTGTATTTATTCAAGATTTGAAAGAGGGGAGGGGACAAAGGAAAAAGAAAACTTAATAAGTGAAGGTTTTAAATTATTCGTCATTCTTCTATCTACTAATTTTGATGCTGATTTTATGGTATAGACTGAAGAGAAATTTTTCGGGACACAATTTTGATCAAAGCAGTAACTGAACAGTGAGAGAGAAAGGTCTTAAATTGCATCAATAACCACAGTAAAATAGTGCAGTGGACCATTGCAAAGAAATAAAATTAGTTATCAAGCTTTTTAATCAGTTATCAAAACATTAAGCTTTATTTAGAAAAAAAAAAAAAAAAATCAATCAATACAGGGGAAAAAATAGGAGGAATGAAGTGCAAAGTGAGATTCCATGGAGAGTGTTGGAAGTATTTGTAAAAAACATCAGCTAATTTTTTCACAAAATCTACATTAAAAGAAATTTACCTTTTGAAAAATGGAATTCGAAGGACATTGCAAATGCTCAGGCAAAAAACACTACTATCTTGAATGTTAGCCTAAAAATATTTTTGATTAAAACAAACAACATGTGCAGAAAATACAAACAATTCAATGGTACAGTGAATAAGTAGTACAATAGCAAATTAAATGTGAAAATGTATGCAAAATGGAATAAAATCGGGCATTTTTATATTTGCAATAAAAACTACTTGCCTTTTGGGGCAAAGAAGCAAAGTTACATGAAACAACAAAAAGCAAAATAAAGAAATACAGTGGAACCCTACTCTCATGTTTTCAGTCGGACCAGTGATGAAAAACGTAATAAGAGAGAAAACTGAAAATCCGGAGTGGAGCAAACAATCCAATCATACTGTTACTTACGTAAAAAAATATTGCGCCATTCACAATACCTTCATTTGTACTCGGCTTTCATTTGTTGAAGTTTTTCTCATGATGTGTTTGTGCAAAGAAAGGAAAATATTTATTTTAAATATACTTTTTTTTTGGAAATAAATTTTAGGGTGAACTGCAGCTCAGTCAGTCCGCTCTCTGAGGGCGGGCTATAACATTAATTTAATTATAAAAACAAAAATTAATGTTACAAATTAGATAGATCAACACGACACCCAACAGTTTAGTTGGGATTTTTTGTTCCAATATGTGGTTTTGCTTCTGGGGGGAAAATTACGACAAGAGGGGGCACATGCCTCTCCCTCCTGCTGGATCCGCCACTGACAATATATATATAAGAAAATTTAAAGGATGAAGTGGTACACATATCCAATATACCTGTACAGTATATGTTATGAAAAAATAAGAAAACAAAATACAAAAAAAATTAACATTAAAATAAGTTTTCAATGTTTAAGAAAGAGTTCTCACATGAAAAAAGGTACTTAAGCACACATTCAAAACCATCCCATTCACCAAAATATTAATTTCCTTTGATCATGTGTGGTTTGCACATAACTAAATAGAATAGTGAATGGAATAGCCTAACTTCTAAGATACTCAATTTTATAGATTAAATTTATTTAAAAGTTATAATAAAAATCTTACAATGCTAAAGTCCAAAAACAATGCTTATTAATGAGAAAACTCACTCTACTTAGAGGAAGACACTTTAAGCATGGAGTCCCCACGAAAGGCCTGGGTTTATTCTCAGCATCAACACAAGGAGCCATCTTAAACTGAGCAAGATTATCATATCTTGGCTGAAAAAGAAGTCATGTTTAAAAATAAACATTCACGAGGGGAGCAGGACAGTGCTGACATCTGGGAGAAAAACTGTTGAGAGATACAACTGAAGTGAGTTTTTTTTATTGCAATTGCAAGAGAAGGACTGACAGATAAAATGTAATCCTAGAGTAATTAATAATAATTTAAAACCAGAGCAAAGATATAAATTTAGACTAAAATAGCAAATTTAAGGTATTATTAAATACAAAACAATGTATTTATATAAACACAGGTAAGATAGAATTAGATGAGCCTTATGACATATGTTATGCAACAAAAGGTCAATATGAGCACATGTAAAACGTAAAAGCAATGCACATATTAGTTAAATATGAACTATATTTCATTATTACATCGGATTTCAATGTTTAAAATGTCCAAAAGTCAAAAATTATACTCAATTGTATAGTAAAAAATGTTTAATCAGAAGCAGGGTTGGCAAGTTTTTGACAGTCAGAGGTTTTATCCGGTTTTAACCGTGGTTTTTACTGTCATGTCAAAAACCACTTTTTGACATGGTTTTTGACATAAGTGTCAAAAACCTAAATTTCTGTCCAAAACATGTTTAAATTTGATATTGATAATCAAAATACATTTTCAAATGAATTTGACAATTTCTGATTTCAGACACTGAAGTAAACTTTTGGAGCTTTAGGTTATTAAAACAAAGTGTAATAAGCAATCCTAATCATAATTGAAGGGCTCGGGAGTAAATAATGGTAACTAGCATTTAAAAAAATATCAAACATATGGCTTTTGAATATGGCTTTATTGCTTCGAGGAATTACTGTAACAGATTTTTTTATTTTAAAAATGAAGTGGTGAAATTAATTAAGTGCTGTGTGTCTTGGGTATAATTAATAAATTTTTACAACTGATTTTTTTTTAAATTTTAATTTGAAATAATAAATTTTAACTAATAAACAAATAAACAAAATAGTTTGATCAAAAATATTTAGCAGATTTGTACACTGAGTACTAATTAATTTAGTTATGCTTTTACTCAAAATAAAAAAAAAAATCACTTTAAAGTAATGATGTAAAGATTTTTAGATTGATAAAATTTTTTACAAAAAATTTATTTTTTTCTGTGCATTTTTTGTAAAAAAATTTTTCACATTTCGCCTCAAAGGACTCAACTGTTCTGTTAAGACAAAGAATAGAGCATGACATTGGCAAAAAAAATATTTCAATATGCTGTTGGCAGAGGAAGTTATGACCGTTTGAATATCGGTGAAATATGACATTTTTCATATTTCGGCCTTACGCAACTAAAAACACGTTGAACTTTCCTCAGTTATTTATACATTATTTTAAAGTGCTTACACTGGTCTTTCAAACGACACTATTTTTGCCGTGCCAACTGAAATGTACAAGCTGTTTTTGGACCTCAAAAACGCTAAAAAACGTCAAAAATGCCCTGTTTTGAGGGCCTTCACTGACCCTACGGCAACAACTTACCACAAGTTTAACATTCATTTTGTAAAGTTTCAACCTTCTATATTCCATATATAAAAAGAAAATTGCAGTTTAACAGTTCCTGGTAAGAGTTTTGGCTCACAGCAATTTCCATGTCTTGAAAATCCGCTTAATTTTTGATGCCGCACCTTCAAATTTAGGGGTCCATAAAAACTAAACAACTCAACTTTAGAGCAAAACATTCTGGATTTCGTCTTTCAATAAGATAATAAACATTTGGTATTTTTTGGGAGAAAATCTGAGAGGTCATAATGCTAGGGTCATAATGCACCTCATAATGCTAGGCGTGACAGTTTCTCAGATTCTTGCTCTTAAAAACTAGGCTTTGCTCTCTAACCATTACTATACCCAAATTCCCCCGTCCACGGGGTAATTTAGGTATAGTGAAACTTAATTAGCCATTAATATACAAATGGATCTATTAACTTGAAATTTGTGAAAAACTATTCTAGAAAGTCACAATGCTAAGATGAAACACGAAAAAGAAAAAAAATATATGTATAATTTTTTTTTGGAAAGCTCAAAGTAGGTCATTTTTATACCCAAATTAAACCGACCCACCCTATAAAGCAGTGAGTAACCGCCCCAAGCAAGGGCTAAGGCAGAAACATGCAAAACACCGCCAATTAAACTATTTCGATTCATGGACTGCAGTTTCGAGCTTATTATGCATCAGCATGGAATACGAAAGTAGTCGAGTTGGAGGCAAAAATCCTCTTAAAGCAAAGAGAGTCAAAAAAACTGGTAGCTAATAAGTTAAGAGCATAATAAGCTCAAAACTGCAGAAAGGTGTAGTGTTAAGAAATTATGTTTGCAATAACTACAGTAAAAATAAATACTGCAGAAAAAACACATAATTTGTGCAATTATTCAATAATGATAATTTTATTTTTCAAACAATGAAATTTTGGTGATGAAAAATGGTTTAACAAATAATGAAATTTTTAACTGGGATTTTTGTAAAAGAGAAAATATTCAATTAGGTCCTCAGATCATACCGGATAACCCTCACATCAATTCTGGATATCTCCCACATCAATACCGGATACTTAGCCGGATATCCTGCAAAAATCTACCAGATATCCGTATTCGGGGCGATCAGCCGGATCGGATATCCGGAAGTACCGGATACTTAAAATATCAGCCGGATACGGAATAGTAACAGGATATCCGGTCCATCCCTACTAAAAACCCACCCTTTTAATACGGCTCTAAGAACAGATAATTATTATATATATACCAATCCGGTGAATTTTTCTTTTTTAGATGGTTAAATTTTAATGCACTTTTTAATATTAAAAAAGAGTAATGCGTAACACTTTAATCTTGTTCCAATGAAAGGATTAGTTGTAACAATGTTATGGATCCAATCAAAAATATGTGGAAAAAACCATGATTTTTGCCAACTTATAGGGTTTTTTCCTGATTTTTTAACAAATGTTCCCGGTTCTTTATTTTTGCACAGATTACTAAACAACATCACTTGTTTTCAGAAGTGGAAAGCAAAAATAAGGAGTAAATAACAAAAATCAGGAAGTCCTAAATGTCCTCAGAAGAAAAAGTGAGTTCCAGGATGTTCAGGGGGCATATCAATCATGTAATAAATTTTTAAAAAAGAACATGCTCACTTAGTAAGCTAAATAAAAAAAAGAATAATAATGAAAATTAAAGAAAAAAGTTGGAATGGCTTTAAAGAAATTTGTAAATAAAAAATATTAACCTACTTGATTAAAATGAGGAAGTCTTGTAGGGTGTTTGTATTTTTCTCTTGGCTTTCTATATCTCTGTTCATTAGAGAAATATTCAGAATTTGCATTGTAGTTGTCCCGTGTTGAAGAAAAACGAGCAGAAGTTCCACGCCTTGGTCTTGAAAAGTTTGGATTCGATCTTCTTTCCCACTTTTTATAAACACCTTGGATGTTTTGAATTAGATCGGACATGTTGAGCTAAATGTCAAACATTGAAATTTATAACATTTCCAAGCAAAATAAAGTTATCGGGTTTACTTTGTTTAAAAAATAAAAAAAAACATCAAAAGTTTAAAGCTTAGAATAAACGATCTAATGGAATAATGATAAATTAACTTTTTTTTACTTAAAAAGAAAAAAAATTCCTTAGCAATCAAATTTTTAAAAAGAAAGTAAATAAATGAAGTTCACTTCGCTTTTATACTCAAAAAAAAAAAAAAAAATGTCTTCACAAATGCTAAAGCTTCTTACAAAAACATGATTTATTAAAATAAATAATATGAAATTATAACAACAGATTGCTCTATTTATTTGACAAAGGTTCAACCCAAAGCGTAATCCAATATTTTCTTCCATTATAAAGAAAAATAAGAAGTAAAAAAATACATGACATCTTAGAATAAGTTTTGTTGGTACGAACATAAATGGTATTTGTAAATATTCGAAGAACTTTTTCACCTCCACACTATTTCATTGTGCCTCTTGCAAGATTTTAGTTTTTCGTTCCAGTATTAAGATACAAAAAAAAACAATCTAGGAACCGGGTAGTTGTTTCGGCTAAAAAGCTCTGACCACATTTTTGTCCGTTTGAAATTAATTTGAATCAAACTTACTTTTCTTGAGGCAATGGTAAACACGTGTTCTGTTTAAACTTTAGAGATTAAATTCAAATTTTGAAACATTGTTTAATAATATGTTCATAAATAGTTGAACACAAAGACGACGTGCGAAAAAAACGACCAAGGCCTAGAAATATTTAAATGAAATTGCAAAAGTCTACGTTCTGTACCGAAATTCAAAATTGGACACTCGTTTATATTACAAAACTGCAAGTAAACAAACATTAAACAAAGCGGAATCAAGTGCCGTTACGCAGCACCAACTCTCGTAGGGATTTTCCTTTCTGATTTTTCCTTGTGTGTGGGGAGAATTAGTTTTACTCAGTAAACTAAGAAATTGAACATTTAAAAATGACATGAAAAGGTGTGGAAAGTTAACTTTCTCTCATTACAATATTTTTTTCCAACATTTTTACTATTTTATTCTCCAATAAGACCTCGCGTTTAGGGAGAAAGAGGGAAAAGTGTATTTCATGCAACGCAAGATTGCGACGTTTACTTGCTCAAATGGTCAAATGATCGTTCGTTCGTACTGGTGCTGTGAATCTGGCGGAACTTTTCTTTTTTACTAGCAGACGAAAGACTTTATCAATATTTTTTTTAATGTTGAATATTGATTTTATAAAGATCTTAAAGGATTGTTTTGGTATGTTATAAATTTTTAACTAAAATTAGCGGAAACTCTTTATTAATTAAATTGTGTTGTGTCAATGTCCACGTTGGTTGTGTTTTGAACTTTTCAGAGCATGTGATTTATATATGTAAAACGTTACCAAACTCCCTTGCAAAAAATTTCATTATTGTAAACCCAGGTAATTTTGATGTCTGTAATTAAACTAATCATTCTTAAGATTAGAGATGCACTGATGCACTGATTATTCGGCAGAGGAAATAAAACTTGAAATAGGGGGAGAATGTCTTAAGACTTGTGCTTGCTATGCCATTTTGGAGAAACAAAAACGTATTCCAGTATTAGAAATTCAATTGCATTTGATGTGAGTCCACTTCTTTATGAAATTATTTTTATTTTTAGTTACTGTTATAAATAGACATTACAACGTAAGTATGGTTCAAAATAAGAGCTTTTTTTACTGGGAACCAAGCTAAATAAATTAACAAAGTTTTCTGCGAACACAAACAACGACAACAATTATACAAAATGATACAAACAAAAGTGACCGTTGCCATTGATAGTGGCTAAGACAAGTGTTGCCAACTATCATAAATGCAATTATATTACATTCACACCCTCCTAATCAATTTTTACAGTCGTTAAGTTTGAAACGCTCAGCCAGTTGCATAGTCAGCCAAATAGGATGGTTGGCGTCTTTGTCTAGTAGTACGCAAGGCAACTTCTTCCTTCATTGAGCCTGCATTACTGTTACCTGGGGTTCGATCGTGAAATTCTGGAGAGCTGAGCTATTATGAAGACCCATTTCGAAATAGTGGGTTCAGTCGAATGTTCGACTGTTTCAACTGTAGGTTTCATATTCTGATTGGTGAGGAAAAATGAATCATTTTGTGGTCGCAAGGTATATCCTCATCTCCTCTTGGAGCCAAGTGTCTTAAAGGAACACTGATTTCACGTCTGTCAGGCGTCCATCAAGCACTTGAGCGTATCCAGGGTTTGCCTCAATAAGCTAGACTTCTTGTATAATTGGCTCATACTTATTAGCTCTTACATGGTTCCTCAAAAGAACAAGGCCAGGACGGTAGAGCCAGGCAGGCAAGAACCTACTATTGAATGATCTTCTGGCATGCACAAATAGACGTTCGTGAGGTGTTGAATAGGTAGCAGTGCACAACAGAGAACAAATTGAGTGTAGTGCTTGCTGCAGTCCCAATGCTCTATAGTGAGATTTTTTGATTTAGCACCAAGTTAAATAGTGGTTTTCCAAATTATGCCACTGTATCTTTATACTTGGCCATTGCCTTGTGGGTTGTAAGCGAGGTAAAGAAATTTTTCAATTACATGGACCTAAATAACGGTCCTCTATCAGTATGTATGTAGGCAGGCATTCCGAGAACAGAGAAAAGGTTCTGAAGCTGTGAAATAACTGGCAGCAGATACATCTGAACATGGGAAAGCAAAAGGAGAGCTGGTGAACTCATCTACAACTGTAAGGAGGGAACGGTTCCTGGATACAGCTGGTAAGGGTCCTTTGAAATCGATGTTCAACCTTTCAAAAGGAGAAGTTGCCTAGATTAACTTGCCCTTGTCCCTGCAAAAACGAGGCCTTACTTCATTACAACATTTGCATGAGTTTATAACTTTTGATGTCCTCTAAAGAAAATGGTTAGTTTTTTATTTGCAACCAGTGATACATCCTTGTAATTAGAGGATGGCACAAGGAGTCGTAACATATTCAAATCTATTTGAGGGACTGAGGCACCACTTATTCATGAAAGAGTGTCAACTGTTGCATTTTTGTCACCAGGTCGATAGATGTCAAATTTAAAGCATACCAGTTCTAACCCTGTCTTATAGTGTGTAATTCATTGTAGCACACAGTCTATGAACATCAAACGTAAGATTTATTGGTCTGGATTACATGATGTAAAAGTACAAGATAGATTCGCATATCTATGCACGCACACCAAGCATGGTAGCAACAACAACGTGGTTTCACTGGCATACCGTTACAATCACAGTAAACCCTGTGGCAGAATTTTTTTCTACTTTCTGCGACAAATTTTCTAAAAGTAATTTATTTCTGCAATACTACTAAAATATTCCTCAATAATAAAAAATATGCAACACTGTTACCAGTGACACAAGCTGATTAAATTTCTAAAAATATTAACATTAATGCTATAGTTATGCTATAGCATTAATGTTAATATGTATGCATTAATATTAGTATGTTTTTTTTAAAAACTTACTCGCAGTTTGAGAAAAGTTATTTAGCTTGATTTTTTTCCCCTGTCCAACTAAAAATGTTCACTGATTTCTCATCCTCTTATGGGTATATAGGGAGGGGGGGGGGGGCAGATCGTTCTACAGATGAGTAATCTTTTAAGATTTTTGCAGAATGATTTTACTGCTGGCTATTTTGTTATAATAATTTTTTCTTAGCCTTTTTTTCCTTCCCAACCACAAAAATCTTTCTGCACACTGTCTCCCTGATTCTGCGACAATGTTGCCATGTCCTCAGCTTTCTGCCACAGGGGTGAATAACGAAAACATATTCAAGAAAGTTATGTGACACCTCCCCTTGAAGATTCTAAGTGCATATATATAATCATTTAAATATTTTGGTTTCTGTATTAATCGACCTACTTTTGTTTTATTAGCTGTACAAGAATTGGAAGAACGATTAACATTATTATTATTATTAGAGTTAGAAACTACAGGTGTTGAATAGTTCGACATATCTATATCATGATCTGTATTGATTGTAAACGGTATTTCTGAAGGTCTTAGATGAACTCTATTTCTTATTAAAGTTTTACATGAGCTGTTTTCAATGACATGTGACCTCGGACTCTTAAGTTTGTAAATTATTTGAGCAGGTTCCTATGTGTGGTTATCAAAATCGTACACCCTGACATTTTCACCCGCTTTAAAAGGTTTTAGATTTTTACCCCCTCTGTCATTATAATACTTTTGTTTTCGTTTAGAAAACCTCTCGTCAAGATTTATAAATATTTCTGAATTCAATAGTTTAGTGTGAATAGGGATTTTGGTTTTAATCTCAGACTAAACATTAACTGTGCTGGAGATAAATTTAGTCCGGAGATGGAAGTATTTCTATATTCCATGATCCCAACTGTCCACTCTTTTCCTTCTTCATAGGCTTTCCTGAGTATTGCTTTAGCTATCCCGACAGCTCTCTCAACCATTTCATTACTCTTCGGTTACCGAGGGCTAGAAAAGTTATACCGTAAAAACCCGCGTATCGGCCGCACCCGCGTAAGAGCCGCATCTGAAATAATGCTCGAGTTGAAAAAAAAATATCGCGGATGGGCCGTATAGTGATTCTTCAATTAAGATACTTGCAATGTAAATGACATTTATTCTACTTATAGTTACAAACAAAAATGCAATTTATGAGTGAAATTAAGCATATTTAATGAGCAAATTAATAATAAAGTAAAATTAAATTAAGTGTAAAGTGTTAATGGAAATTATATAAAAATATCAAAACGAAATAATTACAAGTTTTTCAGTTAAAACCTTCAAAGTCCGAATCATCTCTAGATGAATGAAACAAGTCTAAAATAGTTTTGTCGAGTTGCACATCACTGTTATTGTTATCAACTTCCGAATCGAATCGCTGTCTGTAGAGTCCTCGACAACACCGTTATCACTGATTATTTCGGCGGCTTTAAGAAAAACCGTTAACGATGATACTTTCTTTTACATTTCTCCATGAATCGCTGACCCATCTCGTAACTTCTGCATAGCTGGCCTTGCGCATTTTTCTTCCAGTCTTCATGTAGGAATGGAGGCCTTCACTCATCCAATCTTCTCACCGCTTTCTGATTTTGTTTTTGAAGCATTTATTAACTGTCAAATCCAAGGGTTGTAACTTTTTGATGAGTCCACCTGGAATGACAGCCATTCTTTGTTGCTGAAACCTTTTTGCAGGCGCTTTTAACTACTTCTAACAAATGCGCGCGCATCGAGTCCAACACCAGAAGTCCGTCGGGCTTAAAGAAACACCCTTTTCTCTTTCTCCACACCTCGTTCAGCCAATCCAACATTATAGCTTCACACATCCAGCCTTTTTCGTTTGCGCGGATGACGACATCCTTCGGAAAATCTTCTTTGGGAATAGTTTTTCGTTTAAATACGATGAGCGAATTTAATTTATCACCATTGGCCGCACATGCCAACACACGTGTAAAAGAGCATTTCTCATTTCCTGTTGTTACAATGTTCACAGTTTTTTCTCCTGCAGCATGAACAGTTCTGTTAGGAGGGCTGTCGAAAGTTAATGGAACTTCATCCATGTTGATGATTTGTGACAGATCCTATTTTTTTTCCGAAATTAATTTTCTTACAAAAGTTAAAAAGTCCTTCTTCTTGACCTCCCAGTCGGAAGGCAACAATTGTCCCATTGTTGTCTTTGCCCATACAAAAAGTTCGTTCCGCCGCATAAAACGACAACACCAAGACTGACTGCCGGCAAAATCAGTCACATTCATTTGTGCAGCAATTTTTTTGGCTTGAAGCCTGATCTTCGCAGTAGAAATGGGATGACCAGTATCTCTTCTTTCTTTAATCCATACCGTCAGATTTTCTTCCAGCTTTACGTATCGGACAACTCCTGTCCGGTTAGCTCGTTTATTTCTCGGCATTGCAGACAAAGTTGCCTTATCTTTTTTCCAGCGTTGAATGCATTTCTCGTCAACGTCAAATTCACGAGCCGCTACTCGACTGCCAATTTGTTCGGCTTTCTCTACGGCACAAAGTTTAAATTCTGCGGTGTAGCTTTTAAGCCGTTTAGGAGCCATCCTTTATCGAATAACCACGAGAAACTATAGAACTACAATAAGAATATAGAGCACTCTCGTAGCACTGTCAAAATTAGCTACTGAGAGAGAAAGCGAAGTCATTCCCGCAGTGAAACCGATTCGACTGCTAAAATCAAGAGGAGAAGGAAAGCAAGCATACTTTCTTTAAACACAAGGCTGGACAATTTGTGTTTCCAGCATCTCAAACAAGAACCAGTTTCAAATTTCCAGTCCCTCCCCCCTACCCGTTTTATTCTCCCTGTTAAAGCACTAAGAGAGTGGAAATTCCCCCACTCCCCTCGCCTTTCCCAATTGCACATAACAACCCTTCTCATATTGCTTCTTTGAATCACACTACATTTTATTCCCTCATAACAAGAAACATAAATCCCGCCATAGTAGCTTATAAGAGCCACTTCCTGGAATTAGGTTAAGTAGCCTGATTCAAGTGAACCTCCATTTAATTGTTTAACTGTTCAGATGTCCAAACAGGTGGTTCCCCTTTTTCTTTACTTGACCCAGGGTCAGCAGGGAGATAGCTGACAGCTACCTATACCTACGCCGGGCGCTGGCAGGAAATGTTGGACATCAACACGCGGTTGTTATAAGCCCCGTGGTTTCCTTGCGAGTGAAATCGTCGATCATCTGGCGGAGGGCGAGTGGTTGCCGCCTTCTTCTGCGCATGCGCTCTGAGCCGCAGATTGACGGTCGCTTCATGCCCACTGCACAATCTTAACTGGTTTTGATTTCCCAGCGTGCACTGATCGCGCTCACGGCGTCTGGTGACGGATTGTCGCGTTTCTAAGGAAACCAAGGCTTTAATCCCTGTCTGCTTTTGTCCCCCCCCCCCCAAAGATCGACGTCGTACGTTGAAGTTACAGGGAATTTCCGGGTCTTTTATTTATTCTCAGAATTTTCTGCTCTTAGGTCTGGGGAAAAAAATCGCGTAATGGCCACAGTAAAGATAAAATTGCATTTTTTTACGCATGGGCCACGGCCGATACGCCGGTTTTTAAGGTATTAAAAATCCCTGTATTCTTTACTATTAAAAGGAACATTGAAATAGCCATTGAAGGGACCCCAAACCTAGAAAAGAAAATTTTTAACTTTTTATATTTATTTCTGTCATGGTTTTATTATTTAATTTTTCCACCTCAATCCATTTGGAATAATAGCATACGATTACTAAATAACTTACATTCCCAAACTCCATTACATCTACACCTATTCTTTCGAAAGGCCTAGATGGTGTTGCATGGGATTCTAGAGGCTCTTTAACATTGGATTTTTGAAATTTTTGACATATTTTACATTTTAGTACCATGGTTTCTATACTCTTACCCATTCCTGGCCAAAACATAATTTTCCGGGCCCTATTTTTACTTTTCCATCCCGAAATGGCCTTCGTGTATTAAACTCAACATTTCACTTCTTAGTGCAGACGGTACCACTATTTTAGAGTCTTTAAAAATCAATCCAAATTCAATAAATAATTCATTCCTGATCTTAAAGTAGTCTTATACTAGTAGGAATATTCTTAACATGACCAGGCCACCCTTTCTCATACACTAATTTTAATTCAGAGTCCAGCTGAATTGCTTCTCTAAACTGAGTTATCCTGCTGTCACTAATAGGCAATTTGTTTACTGCATGCACAACACTTAGCATGTCAGGATCATCATTTACTGAATCCTTAAGATATGCCCTCAAAAGTGTATCTGCAAGATACATTTCACACCCTTTTACATATTTAATTTCAAACTGATATTTTATTACTTTTAGTAACATCCTTTGCAGTTGAGAAGATATATTACTCATAGGTTTATTAACAATGCTTGTGAGAGGTATGTGATCGCTTTCAATAATTACTTTACTTCCATACACAAAATTATAGAATTTTTGTAGAGCAAAAACAATTGCTAACATCTCTTTTTCTATCTGAGCGTAATTTTGCTCAGTGGTGGTAAGAATTCTAGAGGCATATAATACAGGGTGACCTTGAATACGACAAGCTCCAATGCCATCTTTGGAGCTGTCATACTGTATCACAGCCTTCTTTGCAGTATTGTAAACCTTTAAGACAGTTTTAGAACTTAAATGGCATTTTATTTCTTTAAATGCTTTCTCGTGTTCCTCATTCCACCCAAATTCTACATTATCTTTCAATAGATTCCTCAAGGGAGAAGTTATCAATTTCAATGTGATATAGGGCTGACCCGGAAATTTACCTAGCCCTGTGAAAATTTCTCTGTGAGCATTTATTATGTTTTTTTTTAATTTGAATTTACATTATCAATTTTTCTCACTAAATCTAGCTTTTGGCAAGCTTTTAACCCTAAAATAGGCTTTGATGAAACATTAACAATCATTTTCCGCATCGATTGCACTTTATATTATTTTAATTTTTCTTGCTCCCTTTTGGCGGCGGTTTTGCCTGCTTAGAGTTTTTAATTTTATTAACTTGCGATGCAGATCTTACCGTCTTGATTTGAAGTTTGCTCGCTTCTGCTGCTCGAAGAAAGTCTGCGTCTTTTTTTAGCGTTAGATCAGTCTCTCTCAGTAGCCTTTCTAATAAAGCTTTCTCCTGGATGCCTAGGACTAGCCGATCTCTGATTAAGCTCTCTTCTTGAACACCAAAGTCGTAGGTGGACGCAAGAGTCTTTAATTCAGTCAGGTAGCTATCTAGTTGCTGACCTTGCTGTGAACAAGAGAAAAACTTAAATCTCTCGAACACAACATTTTGTCTCGGGATGCAGTATTGGGAAAACATCTCCATGACCTCATCGATTTTTTTTTTCCGATTTGCCTTCTTCAGGCTTGAAGTTATTAAAAATTTCAACACCTTCATCTCCAAGAAGATTCAGCAGGATAGCAATCTTCACAGTGTCCGATTTGGAGTCTTTCTCCGATGCAATTAAGTAATTTGTAAACTTTTGCGTCCATTTGTTCCATTCCTCGGCCAAATTATTGG
Organism: Uloborus plumipes; assembly: GCA_038373865.1. Taxonomy (NCBI): domain Eukaryota; kingdom Metazoa; phylum Arthropoda; class Arachnida; order Araneae; family Uloboridae; genus Uloborus; species Uloborus plumipes. Next base: position 36,270 of record JAXGGA010013042.1, read on the forward strand.
AAGTGAATTTTATTATGCCCGGAGGCCTGAAGGTTTCCATCTTTTAATCTTTAAGAACACTCAGTTCTTGTACATTTGTATCACACACTTAGTTGCATTGCGCGAAGTTCAGTTCACTAAGATTCACTGAGAGATAAGCGTAAAGTACGCCGCTTCCTGACACCATGTCTTATTGTGTGTAATTCCTTGTAGCACACAGTCTATGAACATCAAACATAAGATTTATTAGTCTGGATTACATGATGTAAAAGTATAAGATAGATTCACATATCTAGGCACGCACACCAAGCATGGTAGCAACAACAACATAATTTCACTTACATACCGTTACAATCACAG
>JAXGGA010013043.1:0-36608 GCA_038373865.1 Uloborus plumipes
TCTCCAACTTGGTAATTCACGGAATAGTTCCGTTTTTTCAAGGAAAAGTTCTGTTTTGAAACGAAAACGGAAATTTACTGTTAAAATCCGTAAAAATCTTCCTGAAAATTCAGGTTTTTTTTAACAGTGTATTTACCTGTAAAAGCGGCCATTTTGATGACGTCATCATAGGTGAGCCCTTGACCTCAGAAAGGAAAATTAAATCTTTCTAAATAGATCTTTTAAAGCGCTTTCAGATGATATATTTGAGTTTTGCAATATTTGAATCTATGATGGAGTTTTAGGGGGAGTTAAACAATCGTATTTACCTGTAAAAGCGGCCATTTTGATGACGTCATCACAGGTGGGCCCTTGACCTTAGAAAGAAAAATTAAATCTTTATAGATAGCTTTTTTAAAGAGCTTTCAGATGATATATTTGAGTTTTGCAATATTTGAATCTATGATGGAGTTTTAGGGGGAGTTAAACAAACGTATTTACCTGTAAAAGCGGACTTTTTGATGACGACATTACAGGTGAGACCTTGACCTCAGAAAGAAAAATTAAATCTTTTTAAATAGTTCTTTTAAAGAGCTTTCAGATGATATATTTGAGTTTTGCAATATTTCAATCTATGATGGAGTTTTAAGCAGTTAAACGAACGTATTTACCTGTAAAAGCGGCCATTTTGATGACGTCATCACGGAATGACCTTGACCTCCGATCAAGTGTCTCCCGGCCTTTTTTTGTCCTCCTATGTGAATTTAAGCCCCACATAAAATTTCAGATTGGTATCCGGAAGTGAAATATTTTTGCACTAACTCCACGGACTATAATGAAAATAGCTTTTGGCATTATTTTTGTAAAATTTCGGAGGGAGTTTGATCTCTAAAAACCTACCCTCAATTACGGCACTGTTTTAAATATTTTTCTCATTCTTCCATTCAAAGGTAATGTTTGAATGGAACTATGTATTTCATATTTTGTTCTTTCAGGTGTACTGTCCTAACGCTGTTCTAATACGAACAGCGTTCGGAAGGGAACGTGGGGTGATGTGAAATAGCGGGGCAAGGGAAAAGGTAAAATATTTTCATTTTGCAGAACCACATATCTAACAATATTTTAACTAAGGTAATAAACATATATACTAGAATGCAACTTAACTTGGCACTGACGTCACTACGGGCGGAGCCAATAAGAGCTCACAAGCAGTCAGCGATCTCCTCTTATTCGCCAAGTAGGCTGTGACGTTTTATCTAGCTCGTTTTTCATAGGCTAACGTCACGCTGACGTCACGATGTTTTTGTCAAGAAACGTTGCATTTTAGTATAGCTGATTCCAGTCAAAAAGCAAATAGTTCTAAAGATAAACGAACAAAATAATAGCAGTCATTTTCAAAACCTGTTACACATGTTGTAATATTCGTGGTTTATCAAAAACATTTCTTTTTATTATAAAATGATAAAGTCTCCGAAATCATCGTTTTAAGTATTGATTGAGGTCTGCTGATGTCCAGTACAGTACTTACTTAGTTCATATTAGGGTTGTTTTGATTTAAAATGTTAAATGCAATTTGTCAAGTGCACGCGGGACAAAGTGAAATAGTTCATTTCGTTTACTTATTCGTTCATTTATTAAATCACACACGTATTTCTTTATTTGCTAAATTATTTACGTTCCTTTACTTATTAATTCGGTTATTTATTCATTCACTCACTTATTTTCTAATTAATCTCGATTTTATTCGCACATTTTTTTTTCTCGTATATCAATAAACTCATTTTGTCATTTTTTAAATTTATTCGTTTATATATATCATTATTAATTCATTTTTTCGAATTAATGAAAGTACGTATCAAACAAAATAGGCTATAAATTGAACCAAGGCGCGTAAACAAACTACTTTACACAGTAAAGAAAATGTATTTTGAATTTAAGATAATGATATATAATATTGCATTAGAGAAAATTACAAAAATACGGCCCACAGAAATACATTACTACCCTCATTATATTTATACACTGCAAAAAATGAGCTATTGTTTTTACAGTATAATACCGTCAGTAGAGGTTCCAGTTTAAAATTGTAAAAACAGAGTAATAAATTAAAACTAGCTATATTACAGTTTTTCACTGTAAAACTAGCAATTTTACCGTTTATTACAGTAAAATTAGCAATATTACCATAAAATCAGCTGTATTGTACTGTGAAAAAACAGTGTAATACTGGCAGCAGAGGTTCCAGTTTAAAACTAAAATACCCTATAATATATTGTGAAGCTAGCAATTTTGCAGTTTATTACTGTAAAATTAGCAATTTTACAATTTATTAACTGCAAAATTGCTATGAAATTAGCTGCATTATACTGCAAAAGTAACATCTATTTTTCAGTGTACATCTCAATGACTGTCCGAATTAAGCGAAGTCCGGTTTAATAGGGTCCGGATAATGAGAGCTTCCCCGAAACGAACGCATTTAAATAAGGAAAAGTTGGACTTACGTGTGCTAGCGATTTCCTGACAATAACCGCGAGCCATACCAAAGGGTGTGTGACTGTAATCCATGCCATTATGTGTCAACCGAAGAGATGCTGTCCAATGCGAGACAAGGAGGGAGTGATTGTTATCCTATTTATTTTTGGAGGTATCAGAATTGTGTGGGCGCTTTTGCGCCGGCGTAAGCTTGTGTCTCTCACGCCCCGCAGATTATTTTCCCCCCTCCCCTTCCGCACAGCATGAAACTTTAATTTCACCTAGAATCAAAGTATCTTGAGATATTAATAAATAAATATCGGAAACTTTTGCACTGTGATCAAATATAAATCGAAGCTAAAGTAAGAAACGCATAAATGTAAGTGCTGCTATAAGCAATTGTTTCGAGGCTTCCAAAAGTGAGAGCAAACTTAGCAATCACCACTGGCTGTAGAGTGACTATTAGAAAGAAGGTGATTAAAAAAATCATGAGTTAAGAGGCACTCGATTTCCACATCAAAAAATAATTTTAAGTTAAAAGAGCTCTCTTAGCTTTTTAGCGGTTTGAGCCTGTAATTATAAGAAAGAACTAGCTGCCTCGTGCGAATCATTCCGACTCGACAGTAGAAATTTAAAAATCTATTTTTTTTAAATTTTTTTTGGTATAACTTTTCAAATAAATAAATACATAAATAAATAAAAATGAATTTTTTTTACTTATTATTTAACAACTTCTCTGCGAACTTTTTACGGGCAAAATCACTGCATTGAAACTCCAGTTATTTATTCTATCGGTATATAATTAATACACAACTTAAAAAATTGAGTTTTGGCATCGCGAATTATTATTATTATTATTTTTTTTTTTTTTTTTTTGAAATTACGAATTGCAACAGGTGTGTATGTATAGGCTTGTGTGGTTGCCATGTGTGTGTGTGTATATATGTTACGGCCAAAGCCCGAAGTCCGGCCACTTCGCGAATTGGCCGGCCATTTCGCGCATTGGCCGGGGCGTGTGGCCAAAGTCCGATGTACTGGAAATGAATTGCGTATATGCGACTTTGGCCGGCCACTTCGCGAAGTGGCCGGAACTCCCTGGCCAATGTGCGATGTGCTTGCTGTTCGATGCAGTTGCACTAACAAGTGCTAAACAAATTGCTGCAGATGTAAAAATAACAAACTCTTGTGCAATATTTGAAATGCCATAACATTTTGTTTGTTTTTTTGTGTCAAATGATGATAGTCATTATTTTCTGTAATAAACTAATTCAGTAGATAATGTGATTATTTTATTGTTTGTTAGTTTGTTTTCTCCAAGGAAGAGGAAATTTTCATAAGAGACCATGAGTTTTTTGGTGTGAGATCTTCACGCTACTACCCACCTTAGCCTTTTTTCTTATGGACGATCCTAGGTGCCTAAGAGTGCGGATATCTTCCAAAAACTACTCTGTGGCTGGAGCGGCTTTTAGGGGGGTGGAGGGCTTCCAAAGGGATAAAAATAATTTTACTATGTTTAATGTTCAATTGCTTTTTAATTTCTCCATAACATTTGTAAAAATTTTTGAACTATGTCTTTAAAAAAAGCTCACGTACAGCATATTTGAATAACATCACTTTGGTTTGCTATGGGAATAAAATAGCAATCAGGGGTTAGACAGGGTAAAAGAATACTCAGGGTTTGCTAAATCAATGGTACATAATATATATCACGATTCATTCATTCATTCATCTGCGATGGAAAAAAGTGACGATTTCGTTTTGATAATTTATGTTTTAAATCATATTGACAATTGTTTCTAAATAATACCGTGCCTCATTTACTAATTAGGTTAAATAATATTGTATAATTTGACATAATTTTTAACAGTGTTTCCCAACCTTTTTGAGCTCATCGCCCCCTTCAAGACGCTGACTGACACTTATCGCCTTCCCCCCCCCTTTCCTCTAAAAACAATAAGTTGACCCAAGTGAACATCGATATTATTAAAAATATAAAAACCTAACTTTAAGTTGAAGTAAAATGTACTCAATAAAGCAATTATAACCAATAGGTTTTAAACTAAAAATATTAATAAAGAAATAAAAATACCTTTATTCTTCTTTCCTTTCACAAAGTGAGCTGATATATAACTGAAGCATTTGAAAGGAAACATCCAAAATTTTCGACGTACTTTTCAAAAAACAGAAGTACATTTTTTAAGAAATATCATTTTCTTTTCTACACTAGACTCAGGGAACTAAATTCGTTGAAACTAAAAATTTGAATTAAAACAAAATGACAACTTGAAAATTTATAAAATTAGCAATAAATGACAAAATACTTCCTAAGGTTCATTCTAGGTGCAAGGAGGAAGCTCTTAAACTTTAATTTTAAGTTCAATTAGTTTTATTCGAATTCAAAAAGCGCAAAAAATGTATTAAAGGTTTTTAATTAATTTCTTCGTTAATTAATGTCATCCGAAGACACCACCTAGCTCAAAACACCCCGATCAACTCTGAGCAACCGGTTTCGTACATGTTTACAATTTTGGTTTTCGCTAGTTTTATTTCTACTTTTTTTTCTCTTCTAAATACCCATTGCCCTTTAAGAATTTACCAGCCCTTTAAGGAGTCCAATCGCCCTTCAGGAGCAATCGCCCCCATGCTGGGAACCACTGGTTTAATAGTTGATCGGCTTAAAATATTAAAAAATTTTTTTCACCCCCCCCACCTCTTTTTTTAATTTAAAGGAACTTTGTGAGATTTTTTTTATAAAAAATGTAGGGGGGGGGGAAGCACTTTTACTTTTCTGGGTCCCCATAAAAACTTTCTGTATCCGGGGCTCTGTGGCAGATATAATGGGATTATCTTTAGCGTTATGGTAAACAAGCACAAAATATGACATGTGAAAAAGGTCATGACGCACAAAATGTGTCACTACCTTTTTTTTCTAACTTTGGCCGATCGCCTCTAGCCAGTTCGCGAACTGGCTGGCCAAAGCCCGAAATCAAGGAAATTTCGGACTTTGGCCGGTCATTTTGAGGCGATATTGGCCATTTCGCGAAATGGCCGGCCACTTCGCGAACTGGCCGACTTCGGGCTTTGGCCGTAACATATATACTCCTTCACTACTATGTCTTGTATGGTGGGTTACTTCACACACTCTAGGGTCCCCGTACCTTCCAAAACTCATGGTTTAATCGGGATGGGGCCCAGAAGAGCACTCTGTTCATTTGATCCAGACCAAGGGCCGAGCAAACCCCTGATCCAGTATCCCCAGAGGTATCGTTTCACTTGGAGTACTTTGTGACTTTTTGCTTGTCAAGTTGCTAGTGTGTAATTGCGATTGTGTAAAATTGCTAGTTTTGCAGTAATAAACTGTAAAATGGGTACTTTGCTTTTACAGATTTAAACTGGAACCTCTGCTTCCAGTATTATACTGTAAAAACAGCAGCTTTTGTTTTTTTTTCTTGCAGTGTACTCTTGAGTCAGTTTTCTGCCTTCTCATAATTCACGTTTTCATAAACATAAAAGAAGGCCAAGAAACATTTCGTCATCACTTCTACCTATCTCGTCAGTGAAAAAATTGCTTCCAACGGGGGAACGCGATGTATGCAACTTTTTTAGTGTTTGGGCAATTTCAGCGTGGTATTTAAGGGTTAATAATTAAGTTAAATTGTTTGTGATAGATTCGTGATGAGATTAACCATGTTTCGCGGAGTTCGAAAGAAAGAGTTAACGCTACTTTCGAAAGAGATAGAAGTTACTTCTCCGGAAATGAAATTGATAGATTAAAAAAAAAAAGCAATTTCAAATTGTGATTGCTAGGAAAATGAATTTAATTGAAGACTATTTTGTATCCATAATTTTGAACAGAAAAAGTAAACGAAGAACAAAGACAGAGGAAGGGAGATTTTCCGCGAAAATATTTATTTTTAACGATGCGAAGCATTTGAGTGACCGAAATAATACAGCTGTTTCGTAACAATACTGCATTGACAGAACATTGAAAAAAGAAATCTCTTTCTCACTATTACTTATTATAAACACTTGAATGTCATGACTTATTTCGTGGTGACGCTCATCTTTTTCGTTGGCTTCATTTCATAAAACGAATATGGTACTTATACTCTTCTTTATATTTGTTCTGACCATTACATCATTAGTTTTTTTTTTTTTTTTTGCTGCACCAGTTAGAATGAATATATTGTTAAAAATGTACTTCGTTTCAAATGTCGAATTTTATATACTATATGAATTAATATGTTACTCTTGGTTAAAATTTTGATGTTGATGAAACGACTTGATTTTTCAATGATCGTAACACAGCTGAATATTTTTGGTTTTCCTTAATAGTGATTCAACAATTCTTTCCCACTTCATTTTTAGTAGAGATAATGTTATACTAAATGTCAATAACATTTAAAACTTCTAAGTGATCTAGTGGATATACGAGAGTTAGAGCACAAACAGATGAATGAATTCTCTTAAACTATGTTGGAAATTCTGAACTGTGAGAAAATGCCATTAATTACAAGTTTCAATCGTTTTAAAACCAGAATGCAACGTGAAAAATGTACAAAGACTTCAAGCGTAAAACAAATAAAGCTAAACACAATTACCAACAAAAACACATACAATTTAGGATGGGGATTAGGAAGGTCGGCAATAGAGAACTGATAGTGCCATTATTCTCTCCTAGGGTTCCATCTTTAACCATGCGGTGCACGTTGGGTTAAGGGTGCCAGTTTTTAACCCAAGCTACGGATGAAATCTTGGCTCCCTCCTGTGTGCCGCTGGTGCTACGGGCGTTTCACACCTGAAAGGTGCATAACACAACCAGTAGTTTTAACAGTGAACCAAAGAGTATACTTTTACTCTGAGGGGAACAATTGCTGAAAAGGTTCAGAACCAAAGACGTAAGGGCATTGCAAAAGTAATAAAAATATGAGGCAATAACCTCGTTGACCTAATTTTTTTGCTCGGTGCTTTTACATATTTTATGAAATAAATAACAAAATAGGAAATTTGTTTCCATCATCTCACTTCATTTTAGCTGTTCGTTCAACATCTATTATTAACGGATTTTAGTAGCAACGCCAGGGCATAAAAATAATCCACTTAAGCTTGCCGTTCTTTTCTGCTTGAGTTGACAACCTCGTAAGCAACGCCCCGCTGTTGCAATTGGGAAGAGTTACCTACAAGAACAAATAATATCTTTTAAAAGCCTGAAAAATAATTAGAATCTGACCCACACCCAGCAAACATCAGTCATAAGCAATCAGCTGAAAGCTTTAGATCTGAAGTGAGATATGTCTAATTATAAGAATATAATTTCCTCATTTGAAATCCGTTGGAAATGTTTTAAAATAATCTTTATTAAGTTGATAAAAATTCTTGGAATATAAATGAAGTACTCTCTCTAAAGTGTTACATCAATGCATATATTTTTTCTTTTAAAAGTTGAAGATTCTGTAGATATAGTTCCAAAAAAAAAAAAATGTTTTTTTAGATACTTTCTCATACATTTATTCTCCTTCATCTCTTTAAGACCATAAGTTTTGTGTTGGCGTATAAGAATTTTTTATGTATTAAATTATTAAATAACGGCGTAAATAATATGTGTGTAAATAATATTTTTAGAAAATATATTCACTAGATTTTGCTTAATTTGACGGGATATATAACGCGTCTACGAGAGATGCAAAGATGCAGTTATTTTCCAAATTTTCATTAGTTTATTCAACTACTTTAAAATATTTGGATGAATGATATTACCTGTATTTAATTTTTAATTCAAAAGTAACCATTGCAAGTGTAGAAAAAATTTACGATGTTTTCAAAATAAATTAAAATTAGTGTACTTCTAAAACAATAACTAATATATTTTTCAAAGTAGTCGACTCTCGACATCTCGACCTCGCTTAACTCGAATTTCTACTTATGTAGAACTATTTGGGTGGTCCCGAAGTGCTATAAATATTGCAAAATGTAATTTTTTTTGTTAACTCGAAGTCACTTCGCTTATCTTGAAGCGTCAGGCAGCCTTTATTAAACATTTACTGTCCTAATTTTAATTTATTCAATTTTTTATAAACGAAATCAATCAATCACTTGACCTTCAAGTGTCTGAGATAACTCTTACAGCCATTATACCATTTGAAGGGGCAAATGGATAAAGGTGATATGGTGACAATTTTTGAAACTTACTTTTTACCATAGATGAAGGTGATAAGTCCATCAGTATCATGTCCCCATAGTCACAGAATTGGTTGGTGACTAGGAATATGACCCCGTTTTACCCGTTGAGAAAAACCCATTAAAAAGAATAACACAACATTATTATTTTTTTTAAGCTTTTCTAGAAATCTAAAAAATTGTCACATATCACCTTTATCCACTTACCCCTTCATTTCTCCTTTAGTTAGGGAGCGAATTTTTTATCATTGTGAATTGAAATGCCCTGATTAACTCTAGCTAAGAGAAAAGGCTGAAATGCCCTCGTTATTTAACATTTCATTAGCAATCATTTAAAGATTTTATAGAGAATATATCAGAAGTTTTTTGCAGTGGCTCTATTAAAACTTGGTATAAGAGGAGAGATAAAAATGGAGTTTTAAGGGGCTGAACCAGCTTATTTCCGCACTTGAAGACGTTCAGCTGGTAGCAGAACTGATGAATGATCAACTCTATGAAAAATGTGCAAATAAAGTAATTTTTAATGATACAGTGAACTCTCACTTATACGCCGCCTCATTTATGAGCCTTTTTCACTTATACGACGATTTTAAATGGTCCCAGCACATTCTATAGCAAAATAATGATAGTATCGTTCGTTTATGCGTCGCTCTAAAGATAAACATTTCACTTATGCGCCGAATTATCTCTAAAATGTAAAAAATTTAATTTATTCTCTTTAAAAAATTAGTGTTTTTCTTCACTTTCCTATTTAATCTTTCGCCTTTATTGCTCACGAATAGAAAGGTATTTTTTCCGCATGAACTAGAGTTCGGAGCGGGACAATTATCAATTATACATCACTTTATAGGGAACAGTTTGTAATTAGGTATGCTACAAGTGTGTTTTTTCTTTGTCATTGCAGTTACGTTACAGTAATTGCCAAACCGTGGTAATATGTCCCTTTTCTAAAGAAACATCATTATTCATTCTCTCGTTGGAAACTACGCAACGTTTTAGTCCTTTAAATATTCTTGTTCACTTATACGTCTCTCGCACTTATGCGCCTTTTTCTGTTGGTCCCTTGGGCCGGCGTATAAGTGAGAGTTCACTGTATTTCTGAAAAATATTTTTTTATAGAGCTATATTTTTGTACTTCAGGAAAGGAAACAGAAGTTTTTGTGCTTTTCTGTGCATTTGTAGGTTTTTTTCCTGATAAGTTTTACGAGTGTGTAGTTGAAGAAGATTTCTGCAAATTTTTCTGAACATTTCAAATTTTCTATCAAATGCTTTAATCCTGAGGAAAATAATAAAACTCCGATATTTTTCTGAATTTTACCTCTGTAATTGTACCATTTTTCTACTCAGTAAAAAGAATTCATTTTTCTATTCATTTTCATTTGAGAAAAGTATTGACGCGAAAAGAAGGGAAACCTTGTTTGAATAAATCAACTTTCGGCCACGCACACATATGCAAATAACGAATTTTTTGGGACAATCTGAACAAAAAAAGAAAAAAAAAAAAAGAAAAGAAAAGAAACACGGTTTTTTTTAAAAATAAATTCAAAATTCATGTAATTAAAATTATTTAAATAACTAACGGATTAAGAAAGAACGGAAAGCTCTTTAATTGAGTTTGTGTGTGAAGGGCGTCACAAAAATGTATGTTTCCCTCTTCCACGCAAAGAAAGCACGAAGATCCGGCATTGCACCCCCTTCCCCATTTTTACTTAGTTCTTATCCTACTGGCAAGAAATGACAAAGCATACCCAATGCAAAGAAACAAAAAAAGCACGGCAGAAAGACCTTTTTCTTTTGCAAGGCAGTGATTTTTTTTGGATCTTGATTCATTTTTAACAGTAGGTTTCTCGTCTGATTTTTTATACTATTTCTTTAACAAAAGGACTGACCCAAACACCGGCTTCATACTAATAACTGGTCTGAGTTTTTCCTAATGGGTAGAATAGCCCCCCCCCCCCTGCTCACTCATTTTGCCATGGAAAGTCCGGAAAGAGGTTGGAGCTGACAGTGATTGATGAGTTTTGTGACGTCAACTTTGGCGATACGCAAGAAAAAGTTACCTGGTCTATACACACTATATGGACTATGCCATCTACAAAGGCGCATAAACATTAGCCTTTCAAGAACCTTTATTATTTAATATTTTTTTTCAATTGTATGCAGTTCTTTTTTTTTTTTTTTTGATGTAAAGAAATTGGATGAAGTTTAGAAAAGCATTTTTTTTTCTCGACTGGAACCAGTTTCTAAACCGTTAGTATATTATAGCCCGTTCTATTCAACCATACGGTAAAAACAACATTCATTTTTTAGTGTAAAGAACTAGTTATTTTCCCCTAAAGATATTGAACATTGAACTTTTATTTGTTTTAGGTTAATTTCTTATAGTTCAGGTGGAAAGGATTAATTGTCATAAAAATGTTTGGTAATGATTCATCAACATTATTTTGCTCGTATTCAAATTCCTCATTGTTACGTCTCGCATTTGAAAATAGTTCATAATAGACATTAGTTATCAGCAGAAATGACCAAGCCAGGAAAGGCCTTTCATTTGGGGATCAAGGCGTTGGGATCAATTGTCTCCACCGCCCTGGTTTTGAGAAATTAATGTATTTACATATAAGTGGGAGTGTTTTATGCTATTTTTCGGTATAATTTATACTGAATATATACCCTATAGCCCCTCTGGCAAAGTTCGAACTAATGGGCCTCGCCAGGAAAAATGGGGTCAATAACAGAGAAATACGAACTTTCACATTATTTAGTGTCAGAACTTTTCCCGCTAATATTCATGGAGAAAAAATATTATGCAATGGTTTACATCTGGAATATGTATCTATGTAAAATAACGAAATCAACTGGAAGGTTTTTTTTTTTTTGTTTTCTAAATACAAGTATGTAAAGCATTTTTCTTTATTTGTAACTTTCAGTCCACGAAAATCTTGTATAATAATAATAATAAAAAAAACTGATTGATTTTCTGACTTAGGGCCTTGCTCCACATTGACGTAAAGCAGAAAAATAAAGCAGAAACGTAAAATAGTGTTCCTATGGATAGTACCCGGATTTTCGGTTTCTGCCTTCGGTTTCGGTCGCGTTTTACGCTGATGTGGAGCAGGGCCCTTATTCTAAAGTATAATACATGTTTTAAGATCCTTCTTTTTCTAGAAAAGCATATATGTTGTTTCATAATAATGTTTAAATGAAAAAAAAAAAAACGTTGCTAACGGTTATTTTGTGACTGTATAATCATTTGCAATTTACTTGATCCATGATTTGATTGAATTGTTAGGTTCTGTAACTTTGTTTATTAAGTGCAATTAGAAAGCCATTTGTGGTTTGGATTTTCTAAACGAAACTTCGATGTATACTTTGATTCACCAGTAACTTTCAATGCAAACAAAAATGTGTATCAATATTATTTAATTGATTCATTTACTTTCAAGAGCGTACAAGGCTTTACTGCTCGGTGTGTATCTTTTCTATTACCCCAATTTTTATTTTGCCATTCATTTTTTTTTAGAGTTATGAAAATGCTCTTTACGCAAAACGAAAGAAAATAAGTACATTCAAACTATTCTGTTTCACAAAGAAACACTGAATAGAAATATCGATTCGGTAATGGGTGATACTTTCTTTCTAACCCTATTAAAAGAAATCTTAATGAAGATGCTTGAAAGATACATGGTTTATTTCGGTTGATAATACAAAAGCATCCATTTAAAGCGTTAAATATTTTGAAACAACAGCAACCAAAATCATTGAAGGGGAAAGCCATTTATTAGTCGCTACTTATATCTCTGAAATTTAAACGAGGCGAAAATTTTGCTCCTTAATAAAGAGGATATATCTTAACGGCAAGTATGTAAAAGGTATTTAAATATAATATTTTCTTTAATTTCAAATTCATAAATTGTAATTCCGGTTTCTAGCTGGAATATGTGATGCTAATAAGAATTAAAGCGAATCATCTTCAGGTATCGGAAAAATTGGCTAAGAAGTGGTTATCTAAATTCTACACTAAAAAATGAATGTTGCTTTTAAAGGAGAATACAGCTAATTTTATAGCAATAAACTGTAAAAACTGCTAATAGAGTAATAAACTGTAAAATTACTAATTTTATTGTCCTAAACTGTAAAATTGCTAATTTTACTGTCTTAAACTGTAAAATTGCTAATTTTATTGTCTTAAACGGTAAAATTGCTAATTTTACAGTTTATTACCGTGTATTTTACAGTTTAAAACTGGAACCTCTGTTGCCAGTATTATACTGTTGTTTTTACAGTTTAATACAGCTAAATTTTACGGCGATAAACTGTGAAATCCTAACTTTACAGTAAGAAACTGTATAATTGCTAATTTTACAGTTTATTACTGCATTTTGCAGTTTTAAATTTTAGCCTCGGCTACCAGTATTATACTGTAAAAACAGCAGTTCATTTTTTGCAGTGTAGTGTAATTATTTTGGCATGATCTTAGTAGATCAAGAGACTTTGTAAAGAGAATGCAGTGCTTTCTTAGGTGACAATATAAAATTGTGTAAAAATGCTTTTATTTTCATTCTAAAGAGTAGAGAAGTTTTGACCTCCCCTAATTCTATATATGTTTTTGCAATATACACTACGATGCAAAAGTGTAGACAAATGGCAAATATGTGAATAAAAAGAAAACTAATCAACGAAATGCTTTCAAATTTCTTCTGCAGGTATACAATATGGTCCCAAATACGTGTCTGGAGTTTTTAAAACTATAACTGGAATCAAATTTTGGATATTACAAAAGACATTTTTTAGCCTACTTTCCCGTTAAAATTAAAAGAAAGACGAAAAAAGTATTAAAAGTAGCTTAATGCATCTAAAAAAGATCGCCAAGTCCAAAAAATATCACCAAGTTAAAAAAATTTTTAGCCTACTTTCCCGTTAAAATTAAAAGAAAGACGAAAAAAGTATTAAAAGTAGCTTAATGCATCTAAAAAAGATCGCCAAGTCCAAAAAATATCGCCAAGTTAAAAAAATTTCGAAAAGTCCAAAAAATATCGCCAAGTTAAAAAAAATAAAAAGGTAAAATGAATATCGAAAAATTAAAAATTTGAAAGTAGGGTATTGAGATGGGGAATTTGTGTGTCGGTCGGTCGGTCGGTCTGTCGGTCTGTCTGTCTGTCCCCCCCTAATAACTTTTGAATGAACATTCCGATTTGAATGAAATTTTTTTTGTTGGAAAGATCTCGGCGAGTACAGCTCATTCCCATATTTGTTTTTTCGATTTGAACAATTTTTGGTTCAACTTTGAACCGTTCAAACAACCTGTCCCGCGATGCTAACTTTTAAATGAACAGTCCTATTTGAACAAACTTTTTTTTGTTCGGAAGATCTTTTCAAGGATACTTCATTCCCGTATCTACATTTTCGATTTGAATAATTTTTCGTTCAACATTGAACCGTTCAAACAAGCTGTCACCCCTAATAACTTTTGAATGAACAGTCCGATTTAAACAAACTTTTTTTTGTTCGAAGCATCTCAGCAAGGATAGTTTATTACCGTATTTAAATTTTCAATTTGAACATTTTTGGTTCAACATTGAACCGTTCAAGCAACCTTTCTCCACCTAATAACTTTTGAGTGAACTGTCCGAATGGAATAAACTTTTTTTTGTTCGAAAGATCTCGGCTAGTACAGCTCATTCCCATATTTGATTTTTCGATTTGAACAATTTTTCGTTCAACGTTGAACCGTTCAAACAAGCTGTCACCCCTAATAACTTTTGAATGAACAGTCCGATTTAAACAAACTTTTTTTTTGTTCGAAGCATCTCGGCAAGGATACTTTATTACCATATTTAAATTTTCAATTTGAACATTTTTGGTTCAACATTGAACCGTTCAAGCAACCTTTCTCCCCCTAATAACTTTTGAGTGAACCGTCCGAATGGAATAAACTTTTTTTTGTTTGACAGATCTCGGAGAGGCTTTTCCATACATTCCCATATTTCGCTTTTTCATTTGAACCATTTTTCGTTCAATATTGAACCGCTCAGAAAAAAATTAACATTAGCGTCTACGGGGAATTTAAGTTGAATGTTGATCCTGAACTTAAAGTCGGATTTCCTTCAAACTAACTTTGTAAGAAAATGGTTTTGATAAATAATGTTTGTAAAGTACTTTTCTGAGTAATCTTCTGTGAGGACTCTGATTCCGACTCCGCAAACATGGCGAAAATGCAGGCTCAGAAAAAAAATGACTGACTGTGCAGACGATTTTTTGTTTATTTATTAATTTGTTTTATTTTATTTTATTTATTTATTTATTATTTTTTTGGCAGACGATTTTTTTTTGTAACAAAAATGTTTCATTCACGAGGGCATTTTATTCTTTCTTTATATTTAACAACTGGCAACGGATTAAAAGTGAAATGCGAGACATTTTATTAACGGACGAGTTTTTTTTTCTTTTTTTCTTTATTTGATAAAATGTGTTTTGATGCTCTTTGTACTTTTACATATTTATTTATTTATTTTATTATTATTATTATTTATTTATTTATTTATTTATTTATTTTTTTGAAAACGATGGCGGATTTTTCTACGGAGGAACTGTAACAGTTACACTCTTTAAAAGGTGAGACAAAACTTTATTTATTCGTTAATTACTTTTTACGTGTCTATTTCATCTGATGAGGGGGGTATATTTTGCTTTTCGAAATCAGCTGTAAGTGTTAAAAAGGTATGTTTGACATAATTTTCAGTCTCAGATAATCAAGAGAATAATGATCAGATGCGAGAATGTCCATGTCGATGTACGGGAAAGTAGGCTCGTTTAGTTCTTGACAGAACTTCTTGTTTACATTGTTGCAAAAGTTTAGACAATAGTCAGATTTTATGCAAATATCCCTTGAAATGTGATTGGTGGAGGAAATGCGGGACTTTATTATTCATTTATAAAGTGCAGAGATTGCTGAATAAATAATCAAAATCTCAAAAACTCTGTAGTTCTCGTGTAAAGAAGATGAGAAAATTTGGAAGCCGAAATTTGAAAATGAACCTACTTTATTAATTTTTTGTCTTTTAAATCGGCTCTAGTATGGTAGTACGTTGTACGTACTTTGTTGAGAGCAAATTCAGACATGCATATCGATCAAAAGATTAAACTTCAACTTGAGTCAAAAACAGCACGTGACAGCATAAATAGATGAACAACTAAATTGGAATGCATAAAAAAAAAAAACAAAGAATTGTGCTTGAGCTGTTTCGGACAGAGATTTTTTGGTAAAAACAGCACAGCATATGATCATTGGATATTTCTCAAGTCCCTCGAAAAGAATTATAATTCATCTAGGCCATCACAATTTTAATAATTTGTATCAAGGAAAGTACCATTCAATTTTTAGTCACGATGATACATATACTGCTTTTCACATTAAAATCTGGCTTCTTTGGGATACTCTGTCCGAAAAGGCTCAGGCACAATTCTTTGTGTGTGTGTGTGTGTGTTTTTTAATGTGTTTCGATTCAGTTGTTCATCTACTTATGCTGTCACGTGCTGTTTTGTCCCAAGTTGAAGTTTTGTAGGATTAACCCTTTAACTGTCAAGTTATTTTGATGATTTGGGTGCACAAATTGTCAAATTTTTTTATTGCAAAAATCAAATGTTTAGTACAAAATAAAAGATACTTAGTAGTTAACAAGAAGTTCTGTCAAGAACTAAACGAGCCTACTTTCCCGCAGTGGCGGATCCAGACTATGGATTTGGGAGGGGAACTTTTGTAGAAACTGTTTATTGGGGGGGGGGGGGGGTATATTAAATGAACCCTCAAAAATATTTAAACATAAAGCTCTCTCTTTTTGCAGTGTGCTTTTTAATAAAGAATTAAATGCAATACAAATTTTTTTCGTCACAAATTCTCAAATTTTAATTTCAATCCTCGTTTGTTTGTTGTTGAACTTTTTAATTAAGAAAAAAACATTAGCAGAAACTATGAAATATAAAGAGCAATTCCACAAAAAATAAATACAAATGTGATTAAGCAATTTTGTGGCCACAAACACTTAGTAAAAAAAGATTGCTGAAAAAACCGACCTTCTCTTGTTTGAATTTACAGTAACCCCTCGTTATATCGCGTTTTTCGGGGGACAAGAAAAAAGCGCGATATATTCGACAGCGCGATATAAACGAGGTCATTAAAAATAGTTTCTTATCCAGCAAGTTTTTCTCTTGGGAATAAAATTAAAATCAGGAATTTTCAAAAAAAAAAAAAAAATGTAGATAAGCTGCACCACCGTATACGCCGCACTTCGCAAAATTACGGAGAAAAAAAAAATGTGTTTCATCAGATACGCCGCATCGGTGTATAAGCCGCATAAAACGTAGTTAAAAAAAAATTTCTGCAAGAACTTATGCTGCAGTATACTCGTATTGACATCGTTGAAAAACAATGACAAAGAATTGGGAACATTGATTTGAAAATAGTGTTTCAATATCATAGATAATTAAAACGTTGCAACATTTTGGCGATAACGGCAACGTATAGTAACCCGGTCCTACTCCCTGGTAGTCTCTACAGCAACCTTACTTCCCATTCCCTCAGCTACGGGCGGCGGGCGATTTTGTTTTTCGTTTGGAGTTGTTGATGTTTTTTTTCCCCTTAATTTATTCCCCTTCCTTATCACTAGCGATTTTGATTTTTTATTTGTTTTTCGTTTGAATTCGTTTTTTGATTATGTTGGTTATTGTTGATGTTTTTTTTTCTTAATTTATTCCCCTTCGTTATCGGATCTAGGAAAGTAAAATAACATCTGAATAAGCAGAAATGCTGTCACCCTTTTTAAAATAGAACTATTCAAGGGCGTTGCAGTAGTGGCTTTCGATGTCGGACTGAATTTAGGAAAAAATAAACATAGCATGCACTTTTTAAAAAAAAGACAAAAAAAAAAAAACTTTTACATCGTACAAGCCGCCATGGCGAAAAGCCGCAGGAGTGAAAAGTTAGCTTTTAAACACGTATAAACTGCGGCTTATCTGCCCGAAAATACGGTATATAACAGCACATTTTCCTTCTTTTCTGTTTGTTTTGAAAATTTGTCATATGGCTTTCTTTTCGAGCATTGCTGTGGAAATATTTTCATTTACGCAAAACTTGTTCGAATCAGTAATTTTTGTAAATCAATGATAAAAAAATTAAATAAATTCTTTCTTTCATCAACATTTTTTTTTTAAATTATGTTTTAAATGAGTTGTTCATTTCGAAACATTGTTAAATTTGTTGTTCTCATCGTCATTCTTCGTTCTGTTAATCTCGGAACAACTTGCTCCACCCGCGGAACAACTTGCTCCCCCGTCGAGGTAAGTTGGTAATTTTCGGGTTTATTTACCATAGAATTAATTATTAAAAAACCTTACGAAATAAAACTAAAAAAAAACAGCTTTTGTATCAAAGGGACAAAGAAAAACCTTGGAATATTAATTTTAGAATCTTGTTTTCCGAACAAATTTTAAGCATGAGTAAAACATGGAACTTTTGGCCCAGCTCTCCCCTGCTTACATTTATTTTTTCTGTAAGTAATTAATGTAGAACAAATTGAATGAAAGAACTAAGACTTACCATGAGGAAAAGAAGATAGCTGAAGAACAGTTCTCATCAGCAAAAAAAAATCGTGAAAATAAAACGTAGCTATCACAAATAAATTTGTTATCGTTGTGGTGGTATTGTACAGCACAGAATAAGCGCACTAAACACGAAACACAGGGTTGCCAACTCTTAAAAATGCCCCCCCCCCCTAAACTCAACTCAAAAAACCCTTAGATGCGATTGGATAATAATGACGTCATGAATCAAAAACTTTGGTTGCCACTTAAAATGTTTGGTAGCCAAATCTCAAATACAAAAACGAAAGGAATCTGAAAAACGAAATTATTTTCCTTTCTCTGTTCTGAAAATTTTTATGCACCTTGGCATTTTGGGGGGGAACGTTCCCCCAGTTCCCCCCCTGTGGATCCGCGCCTGCTTTCCCGTACATCGACATCGGCATTCTCGCATCTGATCATTATTCTTTTGATTATCTGAGACTTAAAATTATGTCAAACATACCTTTTTAGCACTTAGAGCTGATTTCGAAAAGCAAAATATACCCCTTTCATCAGATGAAATAGACACGTAAAAAGTAATTAACCAATAAATAAAGTTTTGTCGCACCTTTTAAAGAGTGTAACTGTTACAGTTCCTCCGTAGAAAAAATCCTCCATCGTTTTCAAAAAAAAAAAAAAAAAACAATAATAATAATAATAATAAAACAAAGAAATAAATAAATAAAAGTACAAAGAGCATCAAAACACATTTTGTCAAAGAAAGAAAAAAAAGGAAAAAAAAACCTCGTCCGTTAATAAAATGTCTCGAATTTCACTTTTAATCTGTTGCCAGTTGTTAAATATAAATAAAGAATAAAATGTTCTCGTGAATGAAAAATTTTTGTTACAAAAAAAAACATCGTCTGCCAAAAAAAAAAATAATAATAATAATAATAATAAATAAAATAAAATAAATGAATAAATAAACAAAAAATCGTCTGCACAGTCAGTAATTTTTTTTTTCTGAGCCTGCATTTCCGCCATGTTTGCGGAGTCGGAGTCGGAATCAGAGTCCTCACAGAAGATTACTCAGAAAAGTACGTTACAAACATTATTTATCAAAACCATTTTCTTACAAAGTTAGTTTGAAGGAAATCCGACTTTAAGTTCAGGATCAACATTCAACTTAAATTCCCCGTAGACGCTAATGTTAATTTTTTTTTTCTGAACGGCTCAATATTGAACGAAAAATGGTTCAAATCAAAAAGCGAAATATGGGAATGTATGGGAAAGCCTCTCCGAGATCTTTCAAACAAAAAAAAGTTTATTCCATTCGGACGGTTCACTCAAAAGTTATTAGGTGGGGAAAGGTTGCTTGAACGGTTCAATGTTGAACGAAAAAGTGTTCAAATTGAAAATTTAAATACGGTAATGAAGTATCCTTGCTGAGATCCTTCAAACAAAAAAAAAAGTTTATTTAAATCGGACTGTTCACTCAAAAGTTATTAGGGGTGACAGCTTGATTGAGCGGTTCAATGTTGAACGAAAAATTGTTCAAATCGGAAATGTAAATACGGGAATGAAGTACCCTTGAAAAGTTCTTTCCAACAAAAAAAAGTTTGTTCAAATCGGACTGTTCATTAAAAAGTTAGTGTCGCGAGACCGGTTTTTTGAACGGCTCAAAGTTGAACCAAAAATTGTTCAAATCAAAAAATCAAATATGGGAATGAGCTGCACTCGCTGAGATATTTCGAACAAAAAAAAATTTATTCCATTCGGACGGTTCACTCAAAAGTTATTAGGTGGAGAAAGGTTACTTAAACGGTTCAATGTTGAACCAAAAGTGTTCAAATTGAAAATTTAAATACGGTAATAAAGTATCCTTGCCGAGATGCTTCAAACAAAAAAAGTTTGTTTAAATCGGACTGTTCATTCAAAAGTTATTAGGGGTGACAGCTTGATTGAGCGGTTCAATGTTGAACGAAAAATTGTTCAAATCGGACTGTTCATTAAAAAGTTAGTATAGCAAGACCGGTTTTTTGAACGGCTCAAAGTTGAACCAAAAATTGTTCAAATCAAAAAATCAAATATGGGAATGAGCTGTACTCGCCGAGATCTTTCCAACAAAAAAAAGTTTGTCCAAATCGGAATGTTCATTCAAAAGTTATTAGGGGGGGGGGGGACAGACAGACCGACCGACCGACCGACCGACCAACCGACCGACACACAAATTCCCCATCTCAATACCCTACTTTCAAATTTTTAATTTTTCGATATTCATTTTACCTTTTTATTTTTTTAACTTGGCGATATTTTTTGGACTTGGCGATATTTTTTTAACTTGGCGATATTTTTTGGACTTGGCGATATTTTTTAGATGCATTAAGCTACTTTTAATACTTTTTTCGTCTTTCTTTTATTTTTAACGGGAAAGTAGGCTAAAAATTGATATTTTGAAGCACATGGGTATAATACTTAAAGTTTTGTAGCCACTGCATATTTGCTTGATTCGGCTTCTAGTGGAGCATTATTTTCTAAAAATGAAAAAAAATTAATTATTTTCTAAAAAATAAATGAATGAAAAAAAAAATTAATAAATAAAAGTGAATACCTTTCAGCAATTCAGTCTTGCGTGGTATAACTGGAAACACTTTTCCAAGCACAAACCCGAGAAACAGTCGGGTTTGACAAAGAGATGAAGGTCTCGGGAGTCCCGAATATATATCGGGTGACGAAATAAACGTCTCCCGATATCTATTCGGGTATAACAATACTATGCACTCAAAAAAAAAAAAAAAAAAAAAATTATCCCGAGTAATACTCGGGCGTGACATTTTGGAACACCAGTGCCTTGCCCGAGATTATCTCGGGCATGACAGTTAAAAGGTTAAGGGCCGAATCGTCAGTCTGAGTCGTTTTTACAATTCCTTCATCCTTAAGAAATATAATTTTCTTGGACTTTTTGATCGATACGCATGTCTGAATTTGCTCTCCACAAAGTAAAAAACAATGTACTACCATACTAGAGCCGATTTAAAAGACAAAAAATTAGTAAAGTAGGTTCATTTTCAAATTTCGGCTTCCAAACTTTCTCATCTTCTTTACACGAGAACTAAAGAGCTTTTGAGATTTTGATTATTTATTCAGCAATCTCTGCACTTTATTAGTGAATAATAAAGTCCCGCATTTCCTCCACCAGTCCCATTTCAAGGGATATTTGCATAGAATCTGACTATTGTCTAAACTTTTGCAACAATGTTAAAAAATGTCTTTTGTAATACCCAAAATTTGATTCCAGTGATAGTTTTAAGAACTCCAGACACGTATTTGGGACCATTGTGTACCTGCAGTAGAAATTTGAAAGCATTTAGTCGAATAGTTTTCTTTTTATTCACATATTTGTATTTTGTCTAAACTTTTGCACCGCAGTGTATTATTTTGATCTAAAAAAGAACATGACAGCAATTTTACTGTTTTTCTTCTTAGTGACTCTGAAGAATAACACTTTTATTCCCACCTAAAATTTGTGTTTGGATCTTGATTATTGTGATATGAAACATTAGACAGTAGCAATCAACCAGTTTACATTTTTTTGTGCAGGAATGCGCCATTCATTTTGAAATTTCATAATAAACTTGTGTAATCGCCCACAAAATATTTATTAATATTGCCTACAGGGGATCCCCGATCTTAAATTTTTGTGAGAACTGAAATTCTAAATTTGCCGAATGGAACTTCAAATTTTCGACGAATAATAAAATACGGGTATGTACACAGGGTTGCCAGACGTCCCGGATTTCAAGGGACCGTTCCGTTTTTTGAAAACTGTCTCTCGTCCCGGGGAGACTTGATACGAGACATCTAAAGTCCCGTATTTTTGCTGGGAGAAACATTTTACCAAATGAAGCATTTCGAGAGAAATAAAAGGGGAAAAAAATGTGAAATAGAGTGATAAGAAAATTAATTGAATCATAATATTTTTCTGTTCTGAAGTGTAATCATCTTAGTCTTATGTTCAGCTAGAGCAGAAATCATTGTGACAATCCATTTAACACAGATGTAGTTCATTGTGAAAGTGATGTAGCTCTTTAAATTATTCCACTGTCTCTTATTTTAGGAAAAAGGCGGTCAATAGCAGAGACACACGAGCTTTCACGATATTTAGTGTTAAAACTTTTCCCTCTAATATTCATGAAGTAAAATAACTATGCACAAAAGGGTAACAATTACAGTTTCTATTCATATGTTCATTGTATGTTGCTTTTTCTACATGAATACATTTGTGAGAGTAAAGTTTGATGTTAAAGTCAAGGTTGTAAAAATTCGACTTTTAGAACCCCCCCCCCCCCCCCACTCAAGCCTGTCCCGTATTTACAGCTCTTAAATCTGGCATCCCAGATGTACACATTCGTAGAACTGATGAAGAGAGACACTTAAAATTTGCAATATTGCTATTATGTCTTCGAATTTGCCGAATCGTCAGAATAAATTTATCGTCAGAATAAATTTGTCGAATAAGAAAATTTTTGAGAGATGATATTGACTTCCTGCCATAGCAGCCCCTATTGTCTATTCGGTTGTCGACAATCAGGGCCAACAATGTTGAAAATTTTGTAAGGGGAAACAGGGGACGAACACGCAATCTTTAACTCATTTTTTTAAATGTCAATTGCTTACGCTCCTATTGCAAATACTTTTCCTCCTACGTAATAGATAGGTGATGATGAAGCCCTGGACTCTCTCACAAGCCCGGAGGATTTTTCGGTACTCCATTTTGACTGGGATTCCTCAAATCATCGGGGTGAAAGGAATGAAAAGGAAGGTCATCAAATCGGCAGTGTTTCTGTTCTGCCTGTTGGGATTCTTCTATCAAACATCGCAGTTCCTCAAAGTCTACTGGACTTATCCAACAGTTGTTTACATCATAGGAGGGGTGCAGCCGACCATTTATGAACCCGCCATTACTGTATGTAGTCATAACGGGTGAGTATTAGAAAATGGTGTCAAATTCTTAAGCGTTTAAAACGAAAAAACTGAGAGTGCTGTATGCTTGAATTGAACGGCTTGGGAGATGAAGGGGTTATGTAACAAAACAGAAATTGCGAGCAATTAAACTTCAAAGTTTTATTGTTGCAGTTGTTGCAGCTTTTTTGCTTTCTGAGACACACGGAACCTCATCTGGAGTCATGGTCTCGGGAGCAATTTCCTAAGACAGCAGAAGTACTCTTATGGTTATCCCAAGCACACTGACTGCGAATTTGTCGTTAGTCTGGTAATTCAACCTATAGTACAGCCTTCCATGAGTACATTCAAGGGGGAGTTTTCCAATAGGATAACGCTCGCCCTCACACCGCTGCTGTAACGCAATGTGCTCTACAGAGTGTTGACATGTTACCATGACCTGCAAGATCACCAGATCTGTCTCCAGTTGATCACGTATGGGATATCTTTGGACTGCAACTCCAGCTTCATCCACAGTCAGCAATGACTGTCTTAGTATTAATACAATAACTGCAAGCATAGCTCTCCATACCACTAAGTGACATTAGGCACCTGTATGATACAATGCATGCACTCTGCAGGCTTACCTTCAAAATTATGGAGGTTACACCGGCTATTAAAGTAACATTTCACATTTGCACAGCATTTTCTTGAGCTTAAATTAGACACTGATCTTGTACATTTAATCAATTAAACATGTTAAGTGGATAATTGCATTACCCGAATTTCGTTACTCTACAATAATTTTTTCTTGGTGTTGCGATTTTTTTTCCGCCAGTGTATATTGAGAAAAATTCAAACAAATATACAAGACTTTTGTTTTCGCAACCGTTTGCCCTGAATGCATATTTCCAATTGCAAAAATGCTCAAAATAAAGTGCGGAGTTAAGATCTAGAAAGTTTCAAGAGAAAAAAAAAATGCAAAATCTGACGAAGCATTCGAACTCTAGGCTTCTTAGCCTGTGTTTAGAAAAAAAAAATCTCCATTGAAAAATAACTTCAACACAAAAAATTGAAAGATTTGCAAAAAAAAAAAAAAAAAAAAAGTCGAAGAGATGTTCGAGTTCAAAGTTTTGAGGGTCTGTGATGAATATGAGATCGGAAACCATCGCCCTTTCGGTAGAAGGACCGATTGTCGTTCTACTGAAACCACTGTACTACTGTCTGATCTTAGGTAAAACCTTCCGCTCATTTATGCATGCGTCAGGCCTTCTCTGATCTTATCAAAATAGGGGTATCAGGTAAAATAACAATAAGAGAAAGAATAACAGAAAGGCATTTTGAACCGTATCAAACAACGTGGAACGATGCTAATTTCAAATACATAGTTTAGTTGAATATGTCAAAAGGATAGCTAATGCAAGTTTAAATTGAAAACTTCGGAAAGTTCCCATCCAAAACCCATCTACCCTTTTTTAAATGGAACTGTTCGTGAGTGCTAGGCACAGCTTTCATGGACAGACAATACTGTTAGTGGCCATATTTCCCCCCAAACGTTGCTATTGACAGCGAAAGTAAGGTAGTGCAAGTCACAAAACGCTGTGTTTCACATCTCGAAGAATATTGGTTGCACGAATGTGAATTTTTTTGTGTTCGAATTGTTTTTTTATGTTCTGACTTTCCCTAAATATAAATTAGAGGACATGGAGTCAGCATGAAAAGCTAGATTTCGTGCTTTTTGTCTAAATTTTGTTTTTGCTTCAATTTTTCAGCTTCCTAACTCTGGCCTTCATTTTGTGTATTTTTGAGGTTGGAAGTAAACATCTATTTATAGGACTAACGATTGCAAAAATGCAGGTCATGCAGGTTAGAACAGAACACCTTGTATGTGTGTGCGCGTGGATAGATAGATAGATATAGGCGCGTTACATGTAATAACGTTTGTCGTTTGTTTCTCTTTTTGAACTTTCATTTTTACTTTTAGGGTAGATGGACGTAAATTTTGCGAGATATTTCCTGAATACTGTTCTCCGCCTCTAGATTTCCTCCAATTTTGCAAGCGCCAACCGTCAAACTGCAATAGAAGACTTGAGAAGCCTAATGAACCGGTATGTTCGTTCTTGTACGCTAGAGCGGCCCTAGCAGTTTTGCCGCCCCGGACAAAATGCAAAATGCCACCCCTCTTAAGGTTTGAAAAGAAATAAATTGCTTATAAATACAACTTAATAAATAGATGTTGCGAATTAAAAACTGTAACAAAATAAAATCCTTTATTCAGGGTCGGATTTAAACCGAATATCGCCATGAGCTATTTTAGATATAGGGCCTCTTTTGTAGTCCCAAAAACTATATTGTAGGCTTTTTTGTCCTTTTTTTTCTATGTTTCAGAAGCTCTTGCCCTCCCCCCTCTTCCCTCCCGTTTTTGCGCTTCATACTGTCTTCATTTATTTTTACCTTATTCATTTCTATTGACCTTGGAGAGGGATGAGTATGAGGAAAATGATGCGGTGACTATTTTTCATAAAGTATAGAATAGTTGCAAATTCAGGGGGTTGGGGTTTCTCCCTCGGGAAAAATTTGGAAAAATAAATATAAAATTCTGCGTTTTGAGGTCTTATAAAATGTAACTAAGACAACAAAAATAACAGGAGAGAAATAGGTAAACAATACCTTTTAAAAGTTATACCGTCCTTCGCAAATTAAAATTAATTTAAATAAAAATTGCTTGTGCTTGGTGGTTCTATAAATCGGTGACATTAATCGACAATTAAAAAGAGCTTGGAAGGAGAAAAGAAAACTGACATTGGCTTTCGATATAAAGTTAGTGTTAGATCGTCGCTCCAATCTACCGACTAAAGCAACACTGAATTAAATGTAAAATGATCAATAGAAAAAAATGCATTAAATGATTTAAAGGAAATTGTATGAATATTTAAAAAACAGAAGAGTAACATCCCGGCCATAAGGACAATTGATGCTTTATGCATTTGATAAAAGATAAAGTTGCAGCATTTATCAAAGAGTTTCAAAGATTTATTTAATTGTATTCAAGACATCAAGAACAATTATATTTAAGGCACTTTATTTACAATTTCTAGCCTCTGGCATTTTAATACTGAATTGCTTAGTTTCACAGATTGCACTAACTTTGTAAGAAACGTCTGCTTTAAGTTAAGAAATATAGATATTATTAAAGATTTCTCTCAACATTGTTTTTTTAATGGGTTTATGTAAGTGGGTCGTTCCAGCGAAAATGGTACAAATCATGTCCGAGACTTTAATTTTTTTAAAAATCAATTTTAATAACTACCACCTATTAGGTGTATTTTTTTTTGGTTCTTCATTTAGTTTTGCGCCATCAAGTATCAATTGTTTTGATATAATCCATTTAAAAAGGACACAAAGAAATTATCTTTGTCAGAAGAAGGAGAAAATGACGTGTTCCAGCTTCAAATTGCTAGAATCTTAAGGGTCATTATACAAAAAACCTGCGTTTTTGCGTTCAGGGTAGTTAATTTTAAAAATATTTTTTGGAAACAATTTTTTATGACTTATAGTAAAATATAAAACCTTTCCTAATATATTTGTCAAAAATTAATAATATTTATTTTTTCTAAGGTCATTTTTTCAATGAACGGAGGGATATTTGTATGCCTCCGTTACGTGTCACAATCTATTTCCTCCTATGTACTTATTCACTTTTTTGGTCAATAAAACATATATATATATATATATTTATCTAGTTTAATAGGTAAAATTGAATCATTAGATGTTTTTTCAATATTTTATTAGAATTATTCTTCCAAACAAAAAATATATATATATATAGCCTTTATTATCGCTTGAGTTCCGTGTCACAGCCTTTCTGGTATCCTCCGTTACCGTTTTTGTTGAGTATAAGAACTTCCTATAGACGGCAGTACTGAGGGCTCAATACAGATATTTAAAATTATTGCCAGTCATTTTCGACTCTGGGTCTTCATAGGAAAATTAAAGCAACTTAGTGTGGAAGATATTCAGCCTCTGAAGTGAAATTGGTTCTTTACTTTTTGTATCCTACGTTCTTGGTTTTAAAGGGTAAGAATTGCTTATGTACTAATTTCTTTTCATTGTTGATATTGAGTCACGTTTTGCTAAGTAAATTTCATATACTAAGTTGTACTAACCCTAAATCAAGAAAATGTGCAAAGTAAAACATAAATATTTGTATCCTCCGCATATGAATCCTCCGTTACAGTATAGTCGTAATGGAGGATACACAATTAGTAACGGTAAATACAACTTTTGGAAAAAAATAAATTTTAAAGCGGGTATGTAAATTAGAATCCGCCTTAACCATGTTCCTCATCATCATGCAAGTTAATGTAAATAAAATGTTTTGAATATTGATTTTACATATATTTGACAAAATTGTGTTAAGGTAGTAACTTTTAGGTTTTTTTGTTTTATTCAATGTCATTTAAAATATAACTTTAACAAGAAAATAAAAACCAAAGGGAATTTCGAATATTCAATGCATGTATTCAGTTTTCTTTTTTCCCTCTCTAGCGTAATGGCTAGGAAAAAGAAAGTAACTGAAAGTGCAAAAGAGAGAATGAGAAAATACAGAGATAGAATTAAACAAAATCCTCAAAAGTATGATGAAATGAAACAAAAAGAAAGAGCCAGATGGAAAAAGCGTGTAAATAAAAATAAAATAAAGACAGCTACAAGTAAAATGACAGCACGAGAGAGAAGGGCATTACAAAAACAGTGGAGAGAACATACCTGGCAAAAAGGAAACAAAGAAAGCTATTACAAGAAAATTTACAAAATCAAGCATTAAATCAAAATTTACAGAATTCTAATGAAGAATGGAATAAAAATTCCTGAAGGGACAAACTGTTTCCCCTTTAGTTAGGAAAAAGTTACTATTCGGAGAAGTAATAGAGAAACAAATAGTTGAAAGTTTTCAAAATGAAAGAAATTAAAAAAAAAAAAAGAGAAGAGAGTTTATTGCAAAACTATGTGGAAAAATTGTGCAAAAGTATAAATACTATTGGCATTTACAAGCACTAACGTCACGTATAATGCAAAATTCTCACTTAATGTCTATGAATGTCTTTTTGATTAAAAAGAAAGCTGTTCACCAGTTTCTGGAAAAAGATGAAAATAGCAGAATTGCTCCAGGGAAAAAAGACAATGTAACAAAATACAAAACAAAAAGAAACAAAAAAGATTTTTAAATGATACGTTGAAAAGTCTTCATGCAAAATTTAATCTCGAGTACCCGCGTTTCAGAATGTCTTATACTTTATTCTGCCGCTGCAGACCATTTTGGATAATATGCCAACTGCTAAAACGTCATGTAATAAAACTTCTGTATTGTTCATGAGAATTTTTCACTATTGGTCAAGAAAATGTACTATTCCAACATGATTACTTATTTTTCAGAACAGGATATCGTGAAGGCAGTTGTATGTGAAAAACAAAAATAAAGATTGTCTGGAGAGAAACTGCTTAAAATGCAAGTTTAAAGAAATTGAATTTCAGGAATTTGTAAAAAATGAACAGATATGTTATTTACAATGGACCACAAGTAGAGAAAAACAATTATCAAGAGGAAAGAAAAAGTTGCCCAAAAAACTTCAAAAGAAGAGTTAAAGTGCTCAAAAGAAAATTTAACAATAATATTTCAGAATTCTCTTTCAAAATTCTTACGACATATAAATAATAATATAACATATATTTAATTTGAAACGCAAGTTCAAAAATTCAGGTCCAAGCAGCAATTTAAATCCAACTGCAGATGTTGAAGACGACGAAAATAGAAATGTTGTAAACTGCAAACGTTAGACAAAATAATTTCATGATAGTTAAACTTGCAAGAAAGAGAATCTTCAATGTTTTTGTAGCTTGCTTATACTATCACAAGAGTGTCCTGATGAATATAATGTAAAGTTAATGCGAAAATACTCCAAGGATACTTTTGTTTTCCCTAAAAAAAGATAATATATTAGAAATACATCTTAGAGATATTATTAAACTTCTACAGCAACCGACAATGAGTAAAAAAAAAAAACCAGTATGTGTTCAGAGAAAGTTTAAATATGTATAATTTAAAGTAAAAATGGTCAATTATTAAAAAAAGGGTCTCTTTTATATTGTACAGTAAGTCATTGGGAATGAACAATTAATGTAATTAATTTAATCTATGAAAGTTCAATGTACGCATTTATAAAAAGCTAAAATTATAAGATGACTTCATAAAAGTGTATTCTCCGTAACATGCGTGTATCCTCCGTCCAGTTTCAAAATTTTAACTCCAAAAAAAAAGAAAAAATTATCAATAAAATATGTGACCAACTATATGAGAGTAAATAAGGGCCTAATAGGAACACTATTAAGTCATTTAAAAGAAAATTGAAGAAATTTTTTTTTTTTTTTTTTTGAAAATTCCAACTTCAAAAACGCAGGTTTTTTGTATAATGACCCTTAAATGGGATTTAAAATTAAACTGAAATGTAACAACAAAATAAATTATACTGCATTGCACAAAAGATGCTTCTGAAACCATTTCTGCAGTTTATTACGAGAATGAAAAAAAAAAAAAAATCCCCAAAAAACACTATTATTTATCCATGTTCCTTGATTTTCTATGTTTCGAATTGTCCACTCTGTTACGAACCTTTTGAAAATAAAATTAACAATTGCATTCAATTTGATATATATATTTTTAAATATTCTACTTATATTAAAAACTGAGTATCTTTCTCACTATCTTTCTTTCTAACTATCTTTCTTTCTAACTATCTTTCTATCATTCTATGTCACGCTTCTTTCTCCTGAACGCCAATGAACTGAAAGTCGAACCAGGTACCGATAGATAGGTAATTTTTCAAGCTTCTTTAGTTTCAATTGATATAATTATACGATTTTAATTAGCGAAGATATCAATTAATAAGTAGTCAAGTTTAAAGCGATTAAGCCTAATAAATGATTAAATATGAAATCCATTCTTGCAAACCGTCGTTGCTATGAAACAGTATAATAACAATGATAATGAGAATTTTGAATGAAGGCTTAACTAAATCAAACACGAAACTCATAAGCGGACCACTTACGTAGAATTTTTATCGCTAGCTACTGGTAATATTTTGAAACATTTATTTGTTGAAGAGCCATCTACTTATATTAAAAACTGAGTATCTATTAAGGCTCGACCGATGGCATTTTTTGGCCGATGGGCCGATGCCGATTGTTGGCCGATTGTTCAAAGTTGGCCGATGGCCGATGGCCGATTATTTTCCTTTTCCATCGGCCGATGGCCGATGCCGATGGCCGATGGCAAGAAAAATCAAACGATTAGAAAAATAAATGTTTATAGGAGATTTTAAGGATCACATATTTTTTTTTCATTCTACTTTTATTTCCACGAATCCAGGATAATTGTAATCATTAAGACAAAGTCATTCAGATTTTGGCCTAAATTGCTATTTTACTATCACTCGATCTAGTGTTCACTAGATTTTCCTGCACATACTTGTTTTTCATTAATAAAAACCTAAATTTTCAAATATTACTTTAATTGAAAAATATAAGAAAAATTGAAAAAAAAAAAAACTACACAATTTATATATTTTCTAAATTTGAGCATTTTTTTGCACAAAAGTAAACAAAATTTTTTTTTTTGAAATACCATTCATGCACTAGTAGTTTATTTTATTTATTTGTTTATTATTTTCAATGTATTCAATTTCGTAAAAGTGTGGTAATTTAATCTCCATTTATGGGAAAAAAGAAAAAGTGGGAACTCATGAATAAATTTAACTATGTAAGCAGAGCACTCGAAGTCTTGGCAGTAATTCTTTCGATTCGTTCGATGATTCGACAGCAAAGTCACAACAAGAACACCAAAGTCAAAATAATACCATAGAAAGCAAAGAGCTAACACGTGCGGTTTGAACTTCTTTCAGTACTTACGTTTTGTGATCTGACCACAATTTTGGCAACACTTGGCAGTGCCGTGCTGTTTTTTGATGATTAGTAAAGGTTAAAATACGAAATATAATACATTTAATACATTGGTAGTAAAATAATGAATTAAAAGTAGATTTAAAATAATGCTAGAAACTCTACTTATAAAACTTTATTAGTTGTCAATACAATGATAATGAGATTGCCAATTTGGCAAAAACACTTGAAATGGTCACTTGATAAAACGTAGAGTGCCCCATTGAAGTTTTTAGGGGCATAAATTTGTAGGCATGTTTTTTTATCTCTTTTTGTTTGGGGGGGGGGATGTTCTGTAGAATTTGAAGAGGGTGTGCCAACGCCTTTGGGGGAGATGGGAAGCGGGCAAGTTTATGTATACACATAAATTCTTGTTAGTTTCACGTTTCATGGTCAAGAAATATCAGGATATGTCACTGGGAAAAGTTTTTTTTTTGCTTTGAACACAAGGTAGTCCCAGCCCCCCAAGAGCCAAGTCGGAGAACAAATCCAAATAGCACGGAGACCAACATGAAAACTAAACTGCAAATACCTCCCCCCCCCAACACCCCAACTGTTAAAAAATAGACGGGCAAGTATAGGCCATGACCAGCGGCGTACGCAGACAAATCATTTCAGGGGGGGGGGGGGCTGAGCGGACACTCTGTGAGAGGAGGGGGCGGGGCACCTCATGAAATGCAGCTAAAAAATGTGTCGAATTTCTGATGTCAATGCTAATTTCAAATGGAAAAAATACAAAAGTAAAGTGTTTTGATGCAAAAAGAAAATGTTAAAATTTAAATTTGAAAAATTTTCTTTATTAAAGAAAGTATTCCTGAAGCAAGTGCATGCAATATTTTTGTTAATTTGAGCCTAATTATCATTAATTTTACCATTTATTTTACTATATTCCTAATATTGGTTTTTAGCCTCACATGTGTTGAAATTTATTTAACAGAATTAGATGAATGAACAAGAATTAATCAGTGTTTCTGAAACATATTTGGAGAAACTGTCAACAAAAGTTAATTATAGGATAACCATATACGTCACATACAGTAAAATGGAGAGATTTAAAAAAGGAAGGAGGAATTAACTTTTTCCCCCCTTTCTTTTAATTTTGCCCCATTTCATTTTTTTCAAAAGAAATTCTCGTGTTCTGATTTCAGCAAGAAAGAAAAAATAAATAAATGAAAATGAATAAAAATGATTTCAGCTTAAATTTTAAAAATTTGTTTGGAAAATTTCGGAGGGGGCTGCAGACCTATCAGCCCACCCCCTGAGTACGCCACTGGCCATGACCCTCCCAGATGGGCACTCCTGCTTAAACGAATATGACTTAAAGGGAACATCGTAA
Source organism: Uloborus plumipes (assembly GCA_038373865.1). Classification (NCBI taxonomy): domain Eukaryota; kingdom Metazoa; phylum Arthropoda; class Arachnida; order Araneae; family Uloboridae; genus Uloborus; species Uloborus plumipes. The sequence continues at coordinate 32,453 of JAXGGA010013043.1, forward strand.
CAACTTCAATATTCAATTCAAGACTTGATAATTTAGAATTGAGTAACACAATATTCGATTTCAGAAAAGAAAAATAAAAACAATGATCTTATCACATAACAGAGAAACCAGAGGTGGTCCCTCCTCGAAATTTTACAGCATAGATCCCTTCTTCTCTTAAAATAAATGTGTTTGCCAAATTCATCTAGCTAATATCTTTTTTAAATTAAAAAGAAAAAAAAGGCTTTCATTCACATGCACACAAAGAAAAAAGAAAGAAAAAAGAATATAACAAGAAGTTCTGTCAAGAACTAAACGAGCCTACTTTCCCGTACACCGACATCGGCATTGTAGCATCTGATAAATATTCTCTTGATTATCTGAAACTGAAAATTATGTCAAACATACCTCTATAGCACTAGAAGCTGATTTCTAAAAGCAAAATATACCCCTCTCATCAGATGAAATAGACACATAAAAAGTAAATAAATGAATAAATAAAGCTTTGTCGCACCTTTTAAAGAATGTAACTGTTACAGTTCTTCCGTAGAAAAATTCCTCAATTGTTTTCAAAAAAAAATTAAAAGTACAAAGTACATCAAAACACATTTTATCAAAGAAAGGAAAAAAATAAAGAAAAAAAAAGAAAAAAAAAAAAAACTCGTCCGTTGATAAAATGTCTCGAATTTCACTTTTAATCCGTTGCCAGTTGTTAAATATAAATAAAGAATAAAATGCCCTCGTGAATGAAACATTTTTGTTACAAAAAAAATCGTCTGCCAAAAATAATAATAATAATAATAATAAATTCAATAAAACAAATGAATAAATAAACAAAAAATCGTCTGCACAGTCAGTCATTTTTTTTCCGGACTGTTTACTCAAAACTTATTAGGGGTGACAGCTTGCTTGAGCGGTTCAATGTTGAACAAAAAATTGTTCAAATCGGAAATGTAAATACGGTAATGAAGTATCCTTGAAAAGTTCTTTCCAACAAAAAAAAGTTTGTTCAAATCGGACTGTTCATTAAAAAGTTAGTATCGCGGGACCGGTTATTTGAACGGCTCTAAGTTGAACCAAAAATTGTTCAAATCAAAAAATCAAATATGGGAATGAGCTGTACTCGCCGAGATCTTTCCAACAAAAAAAAGTTTGTCCAAATCGGAATGTTCATTCAAAAGTTATTAGGGGGGGGGGGGGACAGACAGACCGACCGACCGACCGACCGACCAACCGACCGACACACAAATTCCCCATCTCAATACCCTACTTTCAAATTTTTAATTTTTCGATATTCATTTTACCTTTTTATTTTTTTAACTTGGCGATATTTTTTGGACTTGGCGATATTTTTTTAACTTGGCGATATTTTTTGGACTTGGCGATATTTTTTAGATGCATTAAGCTACTTTTAATACTTTTTTCGTCTTTCTTTTATTTTTAACGGGAAAGTAGGCTAAAAATTGATATTTTGAAGCACATGGGTATAATACTTAAAGTTTTGTAGCCACTGCATATTTGCTTGATTCGGCTTCTAGTGGAGCATTATTTTCTAAAAATGAAAAAAAATTAATTATTTTCTAAAAAAGCTGTACTCGCCGAGATCTTTCCAACAAAAAAAAGTTTGTCCAAATCGGAATGTTCATTCAAAAGTTATTAGAGGGGGACAGACAGACAGACAGACCGACCGACCGACGCACAAATTCCCCATCTCAATACCCTACTTTCAAATTTTTAATTTTTCGATATTTATTTCATTTTTTTGTTTCTTTTTGACTTTTTTTTACTTGGCGATATTTTTTGAACTTGGCGATATTTTTTGGACTTGGCGATATTTTTTGGACTTGGCGACATTTTTTAGATGCATTAAGCCAATTTTAATGCTTTTTTCGTCTCTTTTATTTTTAACGGGAAAGTAGGCTAAAAAGGAAAACCGCGTAAAAATTAATTTTGCTATTCAGAGGTTTTACTGTAATTCTAAAAACTATCATCAAAGAGATCGCTCGGAAAGTGTCTGCTGTGTTGTGAAAATTTCGGTATCTGCCCGATTTGGGAAATTCCAAAACCCAGAACTGTGTTAGTCCCGTTGCCACTCAATTTCAAATCACATGTAGCACGTACTTTTAATTGTGAAGTAAAAAATAGAGAAGATAAAATTCCCTCTTAAGAAAACTTTTTTTTGTTTAAACATCGGCCAGGCATCGGCATTTACATGCTTTCGAGGCCGATGGGCCGATGTTTTTCCCAAGTTAGCATCGGCGGCCGATGCCGATGGCCGATGGAAAAATTTTCAACCATCGGCGCCGATGCATCGGCCTGGCCGATGCATCGGTCGAGCCTTAGTATCTATGTCTGCTTTTTTTCTTTGAGCGACCTGAACTTACTGAAACTTTCCTCACCATCTTGAAGGCGTGAAGCATCTCAATAATTCGAATGATTTTTTTTATATAGGAAAAAAGTAAAGGCGTGAAGCGCCTGTAAGCGAGCCGCCTTGGCGGGGAGTAATTTCTTTAAATTTTTTTTCTCACTACTTTCAGGGCACGAAGTGCCCGTGCAACGCCGGGCCACGTGCGTGGTATGTCTTGAAATCGAATGAACATTAAATTATATCAAATAATATAATTTCAGAATGAGGTAAAAGTTAGAGAGGGGGGACGTTATGCATCAGCATGCCGCAGGAAGCTAATCTAGCTGCCCTGGCAGCTAGTAGTAGTATAACTGCCGTGATTAGCTTGCTACATTGAATTATGTAGTCAACAACCAGGGTGAGCCTCATTCTTTTCTTATGGTAGTTAATTTGAACTGTTGGATGTCCACTCTGTTGCAGTCGATTTCATGATGAAAAAAATAGATTTTTTCCTGAAATTGCAGACAGACTTACAGTTTCAGGCTGTTTATTCCACTTTATGCTTGTTCTGTGATTCTAACTTTTCTTTGTGATCATAAAAGATATTTTTAAAGGCTTATTTGTCCACTCTGTTACATGTCCACTCTTTTACACAAAGTGATCGAAATATTCGAAATCCTATCATAAATGAGCCACGTACTAGCCATTTACACTTCATTATACACAAATAAATGGAAACTCAATTAAAAAAAATGATTATTTGGTGGAAATTATTTAAATTGATAATCTTAAGTAAAGAGTTTCAGACATGATTTGTACCATTTTCGCTGGAATGACCCAAGTACTAAAAATATATAACATGTCCTAAATTTTTTAATCTATATATAAATACAATCAATTATCTAAAATTTGTAAAGTTAGCATTTAAAAAGTATGTAACTTGTGAATACTTTTATGAAACCTTAATGAGAGATTAATAATTTGCTTGCTATATCAGAAATACCAGGTAATATATCATTGAAAATGTATTATTATGCATTGGTAAATGTATTGTAGGGGTATTAAGAAAAATTTTTTTTCTTGCTTTTAAATTCGTTTTGACTTTTAATCTGCAAACTTTCTGAGTCAGTTTTTAAATCAGTCTGTTCAGCTAATTCATGACTTGACTGCGATTATTTTTCATTGGAAAGTAGTTATCACGTCTGGAATAATTGTTTAAATCAGCAACGAAAGCAGTCAGCTTCAGCTTCTAATCTGTTTCTGAATTTTGCTTTTGTCATAGCACAGGAAGCGAAAGATGTTTCGCCCACTTATGTTGAAACAATTAACAATGTTTCACAGCTCTTTTGGAAATTTCAGGATTCTGTGTAATGTCATTCTAAAAATGCATAATTCGTTTCAATTGATTGTCAGTAGTTACATCAATTTGCTGTTTTCTTTCTTTTATCAAGAGCTAGGAGGTGTCAGTTATGAAGTATAGTTTTGATTCAAGATAATTTTTCTTTTTGAGTAGGAAAATATAAAAAAATGCTTTGGAAATATTAAAGAACATTTAAACTTTTATAAGAATTGAAATTTTATTAAAAGTTTTGTGCTATGATTGAGCAAATAGTAATCTCTAGCTGAGCTACTTTCAAATGTCTAAGAAACCCTACGGTTTCCTAGAATCTAAGTTGAAGACCTTTGTGCTAGATCAAGCGCATTTGTTTCTTTACACAATTTACAAAACTTGTATCAGGGGCACCCCAGTGGGAGGATACTATGACCTCCAAAAAAATTTCATATTTTGCAAATTTTTACTAATGATTCGGAAAATTTGAAAATAGTGAG
>JAXGGA010013044.1:0-36603 GCA_038373865.1 Uloborus plumipes
AAACTTACCCAGGTCAGGAACAACTTTTTTCTAAAATTTTTGACAAAATAAATAAAATATTTTAAACAATGCATAAGTTAAATTCAGTAGGATTTTTGTTCTAAGAACTATCACATAGAGGTCCATTCAAATGATCAGTTCATATGTCAGGGTTCAAATTGACTGCTGGTCCATTGGTTCCAGACCAGTAAAACTCGCCTCGAATCACCATAAAAATAATAAACAATCCAAAGGTCACCATTTTTTTTTAAAGAAAAAAAATGTGGTTAATGATTTAAGGTGGACCAGTGATGTTGTCTGTTAACCATATATATTCCTGTTCACTGGTCGAGAAGACCAGTACAATTTTAGAATGATTTCTAACCCTGTACCGCTGTATGTCGATGATTTTTTAAAAAACAATTGGTACTCGGTACTTGGCCAAAGTGCTACTCGGTGCATCCCTAGTTGCAACACAAAACTGCATAAAGTTGCAACATCTGTAGCACAAAATAAAAACTTATCCATAAATGAAACATTTCAAAGAAAATATAGTATTGTACATGGTTTATCATTTTATTCATTTATTTTCATTATTTTACAATATAGGGGTTTTTAAAAAATATGAATCTCTACAAAGTGAAATACGCCAACAGCTTGGCCATGTGATCCAGACTACTGCAGTTTCATCTTTATTAAGAATCATTAGTCTGGCTCAAATAGTACTAATTGAGCTGGAGGCAGAAATCCTCTAATAGAAACTAAGAGTGCCAGACAAACTGGTAGCTATTATTGTATAAATGGGTCACCAGTGAGAGATTGCAGCAGTGGTACGGTTCAATTCGTAAATTGAAGGCACAGCTTAGGTGTTAAGAACACAAAACTTAAGCAAACAGAAATAATTGAGAAAATAAATTTCATGAATAAATAACAAAAGCAGAGTTGTTCTAACCTCTTCTGTAAGTGCTTTCACTTTGATTCTGAAGGAACTTACATAAAATTTGTACTTAAATTGAAACTTAAATTAAGTTGAAAAGCTTCCAAGATGGAAGATGCCAAACTTCTAAACACTGCTGAAAGTAATCTTATTGGATGTCTAGAAGTCCAAAGAGAGAGAGAAGCTTCTTCCTTTTTCTTTGATAATAATGTTTTTGATGAGATAATCAAAATCCAAAATGGTCTCTTCAGGGGTCTGTCCAGGATTTTTCACAGGGTCCGTTTTTTGTGAAAAACTAAATAATTTTGTGAAAAACTAAATAATTTTGTGAAAAATCAAATAATTTTGTGAAAATCAAACACGTTTGTGAAAATCAAACAGTTTTGAAAAAAAAAAGGAAAAAAAATTTTTTTTTGAAATTAATAAAAAATAAAAGTGAATTTCATTTATTTTTCTCTTAAAACAGTGTATCAAACATCAAAAATGCGAAAAATCCGATTCCTGTAGCGGATGCAAAGAGATTGCAGTTTTCAAAGTGCATCAAACGCATAAAAACGGCATGGGTAATTCCATTGTGACTAACATAACATTTAGAGTAAATTTTTAATCTTTCTTTCTGTGTGTGAGCCTTATTTTTGTCACAATACCAAAAACAAGGTGTTATTCTTCTCCGCATAGATGAGTTGTTTAAGTTAATATACAAAAAGAATAATATTAATTTCATTTTTGGCAGTTAGAGGACATTTTGATCAACGTGACTAACATAACAGATCTGTTTCAAATCTGTTATGTTAGTCACGTTGATCAAAATGTCCTCTAACTGCCAAAAATGATATTAATATTATTCTTTTTGTATATTAACTTAAACAACTCATCTATGCGGAGAAGAATAACACCTTGTTTTTGGTATTGTGACAAAAATAAGGCTCACACACAGAAAGAAAGATTAAAAATTTACTCTAAATGTTATGTTAGTCACAATGGAATTACCCGCATATAAACGAGTTCATTTTGGTAAAAAAAAAATTAAAACGGCATTTTAAAAGTCTATGATAAACATATTATTATTATCTGTTGACACAATTGATTGAAAAATAAAATGAAACGATCCATCCAGTGTTTAACACATTTAGACTCATAAAAGAACAGTTAATTTTGCTTTAAAAATTATAAAATAATGATCTGAACAAAAAATAAAGTGAATTTTCATTAATTGCCTCCTAATAAAGAGTAATTAGCTTGAAAAATAAGTAAAGTTCGATTTTTCATATCGGATGCAGAGAGGCATTTTTCAAAATGAAAACGTCAGAAGTATAAAAACGGTAAATAAAATAATTTATCAAAGTCAAATAATTTTAGAATTACATTTCATCAGGTTTATATGATGAATGTCTTTAATAATCACCGACATATTAGCCAAAAAAATTCGACGGAAAAAATACGAAAGTAGGGAGACATAGCAAAACAAACAATAGTACAGGACTTCCAATATTAACAGACGAAAAGTACATAAATTATTCCTGAATATAACCACAACACCGCCCTTGCAAGCATCAAATAAAAAAAAAAACAATAATAATAATTTCCTGCCAAATTAAGGTCAAAAAGTCGCACCAAAAACGTCAGATGGTGATAATTTTAAATAGCTGGTCACTCTCAGGGTTGCCAGACGTCCCGGATTTCAAGGGACAGTCCCGTATTTTGAAAAATTGTCCCGCGTCCCGGGGAGCTTCCATACGGGACGGCTAAAGTCCCGTATTCTAGTCATTGAATATATATCCCCCCTCACCACCGGAAAAATTCGAAATGATAGGCATGTGTTTCAGAAAAGCCTCGAGTTACCAAATTTGTTTCAAGTTGCTTCTTTTTGTCTAGCATTTGACCATCTCATTCATTTGTTAAACGAGTATTTTCAGATAAGAATTTGAAGTAGACTCACGTGCGAAACAGATGTTCTGTTCAGTTAATAAAAGCAGAACTTGTTGTGGCTATTAATTCATTAAGGGCCATGCTCCACATCAGCGTAAAACGCGACCGAAACTGAAGGCAGAAACCGAAAATCCGGGTACTTTCCATAGGAACACCATGTGGAACACCTTTGGTCTAATCTTCTTCAAAATTGGCAGGAAATCTGGGACACTGCAGAAACCGGTCGGAGAGTTCACGAAATCCTACCAAAAGTCAAGCTAAAACCACGATGCAAACATCCTATGGAAGTACAATTTCTCAGTGCACATGGTCCATTTCCTTCATATCTGCACAGATTCAAAATAATAAGCTCACCATTATGTGTTTGCAGCCAACTTGGAACTCCTGAACATTACGTATTCAATTGTCCATTAACTAGCTCTTTCCCACTGCATATATAATTCCAACCTTCCTGTATCCAAAAATATAGCTTATATTCTTCATCATCCAGCTAACTCGCAAAAATCTTCATAAAATAATGATTTTTACTCAGCACTCAAATAGAAGATTTCAAATATCCTGCCTAAAAAATTCAAATGTTATATTATTGTCTTTTTCTGTATATATCAAAATTGTTTTTCCTTTTATTATTATTTTTTTCCATGTAATTTGTTTTGTTCATTCCTCCCAGCCACCACATCCGTTAAACCCTCATCAGGGTAGGTACGGTGGTGACTAGTGGGGTTTAAATAAATAAATAAATAGGAATACCATTGAATCCATTTTACGCTTCTGCCTATTTTTTCTGCTTTACGTCGATGTGGAGCATGGCCCTAAATGTAAGTTGCAATGAATTTCATAACAATTAGAAGACACAGTAAAATTTTAAAAGAATTATTGCAGAACTAAAATCAAATATCAAATATGATTTTTGAAGACACAATATTGATTAATATTAATTGTAATAATCATTAAGAGTTTGAATTTTAGTTTGTTTTTCTTAAGGTCTTTAAGCTTTTTTAAACTGTGAGGTTTAATTCTTAGTTTGATCTATTGTAAAAGCACACATATTTATTAATCGCACACTACAATTATTTTACTTGTTCACATTTCTCCATTAGATGGTGTGGCAGCATGAAACAAATTTTGCTCCACGATTCTTTGTACTACTGTTTCAGATAAAGTACCCCCCCCCCCCCCCATTTCACAAGAAAACTGTTCAATTGCACGGTTTCTCTTATAGTGAACGGAAGTAAAAAAACTAATTAGCACCTGTTCTTATCAACATCGTTTTCTGTGCTTTGTTTTATTACTTGCTCGATTTTTCGAGATAGAGCTCTTCCAAAAATGTGTTCACCCATAATCATACAAATAGATAGGAATCTTCCGAAGCTATTAAACATGTTTGTTGATCGCCCCTTTAAAAAAAAAAAATACACCGTAACCAGTAATTGCCCTCAACCACAAAAATATCCGTGCCTGTCATTTAAGGGGGGGGGAATTGCCATCCCCTGTATATGGGAAATCTATGTGTTTACATGTGAGTGGAAGTGTTTTTTTATGTTTTATGGTACAATTTACATTGAGTGGACACCTTTGCCCCCCCCACCCCTGACAGGGAAATTTCGAAATGACGGGCCTGAAAATATCACGAACCTTCACCCTTAGAAGTCTGTCCCGTATTTATTGTTCTTAAATCTGGCAACCCTGGTCACTCTATCAGAAGCAATCCTATTTTTTCTCCAACCCCAGCTATCTGTTTGCAGTTCTAAGTTCATTTCGCTGATAATTGCAATTGTTGTTAATTCCTTTTTGTAAAAGTCAAGAGCTGGGAGAAAAATCCTTACTCTGCATTTCCAGAGAAATCTATAACAGCAACATCGCAGTAAGCCATTTTGATTTGCATATGATAAAACAAACAAGCAGAACTATTAAAGCAAAACAACTACCTTTTTTAAGTTGTTAATTTCTTTAAAAGAAGTCGGAGCATAGAAGACAGGAAGTGTGCCGACTTTTTTTTTTTCTGAAAAAGTGGCCGATAAGCAATTTCCTTCTTTAACTTCAGAAAAGGCCCAAAAATTATGGGCTTTTACACAGAAATATGCTATGAGTTATTTTGATAAAAGATTTGCTTTTTGAATGGATAATGGGTGAAATGTCCGTTTTGTTTGATCAGCATTTTGTGAAGAGTCCGTTTTACTTGATCGTATTTTTGTGAAGGGTCCGTTAACGGACCCGAATTTCCTCTGGCCAGACCCCTGCTCTTCCTCAACAAAAGCTAAAATAAATCCTCCCGTGAAACACTGCTCAACAGCTGCTGTAGAAAAAAAATAAAATACAAGGAAAAAAATAGCAGATTTTATAACCAAAAACATTCTGATTTTTTTACGAAATAGTCTTCAAAATGTTTGTACATACATCTCACATGAAAGGAACTAATAATGTTGAAAAGTGTGGTAGCGTGGGATTTGCATAGAGCTTACCTTCTAGCGTGCATGCTAGCCACGCATAGGTAGGCACTATGTGATGAGCACGCGGGGGGCTAAAATACAAGCTGAAAGACTGGATGTGGTATATAAGTTGTTAATGGAAAGGTACGGTCTTGCTTGGTTAGAGTAGTGGTATGGCTGTTGCATACTGGGCTGACATGTGGGTGGGGTGGGTCCCTGTGTGCAGTTATATGTTTTTCTGGCTTTTGTTTTGCGGTTTAGCAGGCATATGGCATCATGGTGTGGTTTGTTGTCGTAGGTCTACGGGGGAGGACAGCCGTCTCTTGGGTGGTCGGGGGGAATATGGATTTTTGGGTGCGGTGGGAGGGGGCATAGGGTTAATGCTGTGATAATGACTACTGTATAATATTTTTTTATTGTTTTAAATTTTTATTTCTTATCCTAAAAAATATCTTGAATATAAACAAATAAATAAACTACACCCTCCATAAAAAAAAACCAAAAAAAAAATTAATAAATTACATACATAAAACATACACCAATAAAAATCAATAATTACAAAACAATAAATACACATAACGGGGGGAAACCCCACCCATTTTTGTTTTTTTTTGCATCGGGGCGGCGGGTTTTTTTTCTTTATTCTTTAAATTTTACTTTATATCTCATCTTTAAGTTCACATCCACCATATATAACTGTTTTTTTATTTATTTATTATAAACACACATAAACACATTTTTATCGCACAAGGGTTACTCCCTCCGTCTCTACAATCCTACTTATTGGGACCTATACAAACAAAAAAACACAAACAAATAAAAAAAAGTTTCAAAAAAAAAAAACAAAAAAAAAAATAAAAAAAATTCACCTTTTTTTTTTTGTTTTGGTTACCCCCCCCCCACCCCCCAAAAAATGGTTTTGGGGGGGGGGGAATTGGTTTTAAACAAAAAAAAAAAAAAACCCCCCCCCACAACATTTTTTTTTTTTTTTTTTTTTTCCTTTTTACAAAAACCAAACAAAAATTTTGGTTTTTTTGTTTTTGCAAAAAAACAACTAAAAAATCAAAAAAAAAAAAAAAAAACACAAAACAACATAAAAAAAAAAAAAAAAAAAAAAATAAAAAAACTCCAAAAAAACCACAAAAAAACAAACCATTACAAATTCTTTACTTTTGGTGCTTTAAACCAGCAAAAAAAAAAAAAAGGGGGGGGTTCTTTGCCCCCTCCCCCCCCCCCCACCCCCCCCCCCCCACCCCCCCCCCACCACCCAAACCCCCCACCCCCCCCCCCAAAACAAACAAAAATAAATAAAAAAAAGGGGCGGGGGAAAAATACTAAACTAAAATCAAACCATAGGGGGGCAAAAAAAAATTGCGCCCAAAAAAATTTCCCAAAACCCTTTGTCTTTTTTTTTTTTTTTTTTATAGAAAAAAAAACCCCCCAAACAAGGGGGAAGGTTTTTTTTTTACCAACAAAAAAACATTTTTAAAAAAAAATTTTCATTTAAAATCAAAAAGAAAAAAATAAAATAAACAATAAAACGCGGGGGTCTAACACAAAAAATTTATACTTTTTTTCAATAAATAAAAAAAAGGGGGTCTTTATAAAATTTCTTTTTTCTTTTTTTTTGCCGGGGGGGGGGGAACCCACATAGATAAGCTACAACACGTGTATTTTTTGGGGCCCCCTCACCTAGGGGGGGGAATATTACTAAGGTCCGGGGGGGGGGCATAACAACAGGGGACAAACAAAAACAATGTTAAACACCATAAACAAAATACTTTTGGGGGTTTAAACACCAAACAAGGTACTTTCCTTCTTTTCTATTCATCCTATCGCACCGCCGGGTGGGGGGGGGTCGGTCCATACCATTGGGTGGGGGCCGGATTCGGGTTGGGGGGGGGGAGGAACGGGGGGGGGAGCGGGGGTCAACATCTTTTATAATTCTATACATTTTAAACCACTCCTTTCATTATACTTTTCCCATTACAAAAAACAAAACGATAACCAACACAAACAAAAAAATGGTTGGGTTGGGGAGGAGGGGGGGGGGGGGGGGGGGGAACATGTTCCTTTGGGGGGAAAAAATTGAGGGGGGGTGTTTTACCTTTAATATAAAACAAAAAAAAAACATAACACAAAAAAAAAACTAAACACCTAAAAGTTCCCCCAACCTCCCTTGGAAAACAAAAAAAAAACAACAAAAAAACAAAAAAAAAAAAACAAAAAAAAAAAACCCCCCTTTGGGTGGGGGGGAAAAGGGGGGTGGGGTGGGGGTATAAGGGGGGGGGGGGGGGGGGGGGGGCGGCCCCCCCCCCCCCCTCCAAAAAAAAACTTGGGGAGGGTTTCCCTGGTTATAAAAACAAAAAAAAAACGGGGTTTCCCCCCCCCCCCCCACCCCCCAAAAAAAAAAAACCCCCCCCCCCCCCGGACTTTTCCCCCTTTGGAAAAAACAAGAAGGGGGGGGGGGGGAGGGGTACAACAAATAAAAAACAAAAAATTTTTTGGGGACAGAACCGAATAGGTGGGGGGGAAAAAATAATTGTGGGGCATTTTATATTTTTATCATAATTTTATTCTTAAATTATTTTTTTTTTTATTTACTTTACTCTTTTTTTTTGGACGGTCGAGGAGGATCGGGTGGGGGAAAGTCGGGCGGAGGTTTATAATTTCATCGATATATGTTCTTTATTTTTTGGGGATGGTACAAAAAAATATAGTATGGATGGGACAAGTAACACTAATAAAATATATACATAATTAGAATATAATAATAAAAGCGCGATAAAACGAATAAAACACCAAAAATAAAAATAATAAAAAAACATTCATAAATAATGTACTACACAACACACTACACATTTTTTAACTTCATATCTTTCTCTCATTAACCACAACCAAAAAAAATAACAACCACCACAACAACACAAATAACCCTAACACAAACAAAATACCAATACTTCCCATTCCAAACACACCAAACAACAAAAAAAACCCACATCCAAAAACAATAAAAAACAACCAAAACCAAACCAAAAACCCCCCCCCCCCCACCCACCCACCACAAATTTTAAAGGGCCTCCCAACATCAAAAACACACCACACCCTAGGGGTTTAAATTTAAAACAAAAAACACAAAACAAAAAAAACACCCCCAACCCACCAAAAACAAACAACACTCAAAAAATAGATGGGCCCACCAACCCCCCTCCCCACACCCCACCATATTAACAATATCCCTTTACAAAATAATAATTTAAATAATTTTATCAAAAGGTTGGGTGTGTTGGCCCCCCCACCCCCCTCGGGGGGCACCGGCCCCCCCCACCCCCGGTTTTTTTATGTGGTAAAATGGGGGGGGGCACATGGGGCGGGGGGGGGACTGGGTATTTAGCCGGGTGGGGGTGTGTGTTTGTGGGGTTTCTAACACTATACGGTAACGGCGATGGACCCAACCTTTTTTACAACATGAGGGGGGGACCCAACAACATACTTTATTATTCTTTATTCACCACAAACACCAAAGACCACCAACACCCACAACAAACATAAAAACAACCCCCCCCACCTCCCCCCACCCACAACCACCACCCCCACAAACACCCAACCCAACCACAATTAATTAATTATCCGCACCCCCACCCCCCCATAGGAGGGGGGGGTCGCCAACCCAACAAATCAACCCACAAAAAACAAAAATTGGGTGGGAGGGTGGGGGGGGGGTTTGGTTGTTCACACAAACCCCCCCCCCCAACAACAAAAAAAAACCAAACAAACCCCCCCCGGGGGGGGGTGGGGGGGGGGACACACACAAAAAAAACAAAACCCAGTTTTATAAAATCCCTCTCTTTTGATTATGTCTTTTTTAATTCTCTAAAATACATAACACAACACAATAAAAAATATAAAAAACACACCAACAACCCCCCCCCAATATAATCAAATAAGGGTTTGGTGACGGCTCACTTGTTTAATGGGGGGGGGGGGGGGGGGGGGACCACACCGGTGTGGGGGGGGGGGATGGGGGGGGGGGGGTATTGGGCTTTCTTTTTTTTTCCCCTTATTTCATCATTCTCTCTACTTTTTTTTTTTGGGGGGGGGGGGGGGGGGGGGGGGACACCAACGGGGGGGGGGCGCGGGGGGGGGGGAGTTCCGATCCGGGCGGGGGGAACTATAAAAAAAAAAAATAAGGGAAGGGGGCGGCTTTTTAAAAAAAAAATAAAAAAATTTCCCACCCACCCCCCCACCCCAAAAAAAAACAACAAAAAAAAAGCGGGGTGGGGGGGACCCCCCCCCCAAGAAAAAAGAACAAAGGGGGGGAGGGGACAAAACAAACAAAAACACAAAAAGAAAATAACTTAAATAAGGGGGGGGTACGGGGGGGGGGGGGGGGCGGGGGGGTTTAAAATTGTATTCTACTACTATATCATCAGCTTTTTTATTATTTTTACATTTTTCTTTATTTACAACTTTTGGGCGGGTTTTTCTTGATTTTTTTATACCTAATATAATAATTTAATAAACCTAAAAAAAAAAAAAAAAAAATAACAAAAAAAAAACAAAACACAAACCCCCCCGCCTCCCCCCCCACACCACCCCCAAGGGGGGGGGCCCACCAAAAAAACAAAATAACACCTAAACAACAACCCCCCAAATAAAAAAAAACAATAAAAAACAAAACAAAAAAAAAAAAAAAAAAAAAATTTAAAAAAAAAAAATCCATTTTCCCCCCCAAAAAAATAGGGGGGGGGGGGGGGTTACACAACCACCCCCCACCCCCACACCCCACCCACCCCAAAACAGCACCCCCCACCCAAATCCACCCCCAACCACCAAATAAAAATCCATAAAAAAAAAAACACCCCCCCCGCCCCCCAACCCCCCACACCAAACATATAAAAAACAATAAGGGGGAAAAAAATAGGGGGGCCATAGACCTTTCTGAGGATGGGAATACAACAATATTAATAGGGGGCACCTTTTTTTGTTGTTCACCGTGGGGGAGACACAAAACACCAACCCCCCCCAAAAGTTTTTAAATTTGGAAAATTTTGGGGGGAAAAAACCAAAAAAAATAAACAAAATAAAAAACAAACCAAAAATAAAAGGTTTTTATTTTTAAAACACTAAAAAATTTTTATGTTTCCCCCCAAAGGCGGGGGGGAAAAACCCTATAAAAAAAACCCTAAATAAACCAAAAAAACAAGCTAATAAAAAAAAAAAAAAACCCCCCGGGGGAACCCCAACCCCACCATACCCCCCCCCCCACCCCTCACCCCCCCCCACCCCCACCGCCCTAACCCCCCCCCCCATTTTTTTCTTTTTTTCCTTTTTTCCACCCCCCAAACAAACCCCCCCCCCCCCCCCCCCACACCCCACCACACCCCCAAAACCCCCCCCCTCCCCCCACCCCCCCCCGGGGGGGGGGGAACAACACTCAACCCAAAACCCCCACTCTTATTTTAAACAAGGGGGGGGGGGGCCCCCCCTTTTTCTTTTTGGTTTTGGGGGGGATAAAGAAAAAAGGGGGGGGGCGGTATAAAAAAAAAAACAAAAACCCCCCCCCCCCCCCCACCCCACCCCCACCCATTTTTTTTAGGTTGTGGGGGCCCACCACCCCCACACCAAAGTTGGTGTTTTTTTCCACCCCCCCCCCCCCCCCCCCCCACCCCCCCACCCCCCCCCCCCCCACCCACCCCCCCCCAACCCCCCAAACCCCCCCACCACCCCCAAAAATTAAAACGCAAAATAAAAAAAGGGGCCCCCCAAACTAAAAAAGGGGGGCAAATAACAAAAGCGGGGACCCCCCCCCCCACCCCAAAAAATAAACCCAACACACTTATTTGATATCAACCCCAACCCATTTTGGGGAAATTACACTTTGGGGGGGGGCAGAGGGGGGGGAATTTATTTAGGGGTTTTTTTTAAAAAACAAAACAAAAAACAGGATAAAAAAAAACAAAAAAAAAAAAAAAAAAAAAAAAAAAAAAAAAAACTCCCCCCGGAGGTGGGGGGGGGGGGGCGTAATGGGAGTGTTGGGGGCGGAAAAAGGGGGGGGGGGGGGGGGGGGAATCAACAGGGGTGGGAGTAAAAATATAAAAAAAATAGGGCCCCACCAACACACCACACAACACCCCCCCAACCCCCACGGATTTCTCCACCCACGCTGGTCTTGTTTTAAAAACACTTATATTTTATAACCAATGCTACTCAACACCCACACCCCCCCCCCCCAACAACACCCCCCCCAATCCTAATATAATATTAATTCGGCAGGGCGGGGGGGGGGTTGGGGGGGAGGGCTTTTTACACACGGGGGAGGGGGAGTTTTCGTTTCTTTTAATTTTTTAAAATAACTTGGGGCAACCAACCCACCACCATCCAACACCGACAATCAAAAATCAAACACAACCCTTATAATTAACACAACCCAAAAACCACAAATAAGACAACAAACACACCACAAATTATTTTTTTGGGGAGGGGGGGGGGGGCGCGTTTTTTTTTTTTTTTTTCTTTGGGGGGGGAGTGGTGCGGTGTTTAAAAAGGAGGAGACAGGGTCCCCATTGGGGCGGACTTTAACATAAGGGGGGGCGGGGTGGGGGGGCGTGGGGGGTTATTTCTTTAAATACTTACCTAATAAGGGAGGGAAAAAAACAAAACAAAAAACACCATACCTCAAAGGGGAAAAAAGGTGGGGGGGGGGGGGCGTGTGAACAATGGGGGGGGGACAAAAAAGGGGGGGGGGATCGGAGGGGGGGGGACACTAGGAGGGGGGGGGGGGGGGGGACAGCGGGAGGAAATTCTCGAAAAACCACCTATCCAATTAGGGGGGGGGGGGGGGGGAACATAACGGTGGGTTGGATAAAAGGGGGGGTGGAGGGGGGGGGTCATTTAAACTATTTTTTAATTCTTGGGGGGGGTCTTTATGAGGGGGGGGGGGGGGGTTGCTGTCAATTTATACTTTTTCTCACGAAGTCAGTCATATTTTTATAACAAATTTTAAAAAAAAAACACAAATAAAATATTAATATTAAAACATGTATTTATTGCGGGAAGCTGAAAAAAACTGTGGGGGATGTGTCGAAGGGGGGAGAGTCGGTGTAAAATGTATAGAGGGTTGGGGAGGTTCACTTTATTGTTCATATCTTCTTTTTATATAATGGGGGTTTGCGTCTTTCAATTATTCTTTTTTATCTTACTAATTATTCATTTTTATTTTAAAAATTATTTTTATAAAATAGGGTATTTACAAAAACTTAAAAAAAAAAAAAAAAAAAAAAAAAAAACAAGGGGGGGGGGGGGAACACAGGGGCACACCCACAAAACCGGGGGGGGGTGGGGGGGGAAAGTTGGGGGAGGGGGAGCCACGCGGGTATAATTTTTATCTTTATCTTTTTTTATAGCAAAAAGGAAATATTAAGGGGAAAATAAAATTATTATCTTTCTATTTTTTTTTTTTTCTCATTTATTGCGACAAACACCAATACAAACACACCCAAATTTTTTCCACGACGGGGGGGGGTGGGGCTTTTTTTATTTAACTATTCATTATCATTTCCTTTATCATTCTTTTGGGGGGGGAGGGGGTGGGGGGTTCCTTCCTTTATCAATCTTATTGGTGGGGGGACAAAGGGGGGTTGGGTGGGGTTGTTTGGGGGGGGGGACAACCAAACACAAAACAATATAATAAAACAAAAAAATAAATAAGTTATAAATATATAATAATAAAAAGAACGGTGACACCAAAAAAAAAAAAAAAAAAAAAAAAAAAAAAAGAAAAAAAAAAAAAAAATGCAAAAACAAAACAACGCCAAATACAATACAAATTCTTATTTTTATACTTCTCATTAGTAATATCACACAATTTACTTTCTTACTTCTCCATAAATAAAATAAAAAAATTAGCGCGAACAGGGGGGGGGGCGGGGCTGTTGTTTAAGGGGGGGGGGGAGGGGGGCAAAAACAATTTTCAAATATAAAAAAGGATTTGTTATAGTGCGTTATAATGAAATAAAGGAAAAAAACATAATAAAAAAAAAAAAAATAAAAGTGTCGCATTTTAATTTTTTAGTTTTGGTACCTCGGGGTTTCGTGGGGGGGTTAGAAATGTGGGGGAAGACAATACGATGCGTTTAATTCTTTTTAACTTATTTATTTAAATTTTCTTTATTTTCTTATACAATCTCACTTCTTTTTTTTTTTTTTTTATTAACTTTTACGGGGGTTAAATTTTTATTTTATAATTCAATAACGGCACAAAACAAAGACCTGGAACACTCCAAATGCTTTTTTACAAAAAAAAAAAACAAGAGGGAAAACACACGAAAAAAACAAAAAACAAAACCAAAAAAACAAAATATAAACGGGGGGGGGTGAGGGTTTTCTTTTGGTCCGGGGGGGTTTTGGGGGGGCGGGGGGTCTATTTTTTTTTGTCGGGGGTCGGGGGGGGGGGGGTGTTTAGGCCCACATAACAACCCACACAAAGGGCGGCGGGGACTCCCCCCACACCCCCCGCCCACCCCATATCACCAACCCACACAAAAACCCCCTAATATGGGGGGGGGGTCGTTGGCGACTTATTTAACTTATCCTATACATTAAAAACCTTTTTTCCTTCTCTTATTTATTTATAAAAGGTCTTCCAAAAAAAAAAAAAACAAAAGCCGGTTTATTATTTTTTGGTGGGGGGCATTTTACTTAATTTTAGACATATCTTATTTCTTTTTATTTTTATCTCTTCTCACTCTTTCGGATTTTTTGTTTTTTGGATGGCGGTGGGGGGGTGGGGGGGGGCGGAGGGTGCGGGTGGGGGGGGGGTACTTTTATGCGTCTGGTATTTTCATTTCTATTTTTAATTCTTTTAATGAGATATTAATAAAATAAAATGTTTTCTTATTTTTTTTAAATACTCTTTGGTGGGGGGGGTGGTGGGGTTTTTTCTTGGGGGTTTCTAATTTTTTTTGGGAACAACAAAAACACTTTGACTTTTTAAACTATATTGGGATTTTATTTATTTCCTTCTTTATTTTTTTTTATATAAGGGGGTTTTATATTTTTTTTTTTTCTTTTTATTGTTCGTCTGGGGGGGGAGTGGGTGGGCGAGAAAAGGCGGGGGGGGGGGGGGCGTGGTGGGGGGGGGGGGGTGGGGGTAGGCGGGGACCCACTTTCCCTTATGAGGGATTATAAAAAAATATATTCTTCCTACCATTTCATAATATCCAATATTACATACTCCACAAAACCACAAACACAAAAAAAAAAAAAAAAATAAAGTTTTAAAAAACAGGGGGCTTTTACAAAAAAAAACAGTTTTTACAACCCCCCCCCCCCCCACCCCCCAAAAAAAAAACCCCCCCCCCCCCCCCCACCCCCCCCCCCCACCCCCCCCCCCCCACGATTATTTTTGGGAAAAAAAAACCAAAAAAAAAAAAAGGGGGGGCTCAACCCTAAAAGACCACAACAAAAAAAAAACAAAAAAAAAAATAAATATACCAAAATACCCCCCTTCCCCCCGAAAAAAACCTTTCCAAGGGGGTGGCGGGGATAACTTTTCTCTATACTTACGCGCTTCTATTTTATCCTAATTGGGGGTGGCGGAGAGGGGATTACTACAAAAAAATAACAAAAAAACAAAAAAAAAAAACAAAAAAAAAAACAAAAAAAACAAAAAAGGGAAAAAAACATAAAAAAAACAACAAAAAAAAACCCCAAAAAAACAAAACAGGATTTTTACCAACTTGAAAAAGAAAAAATTGGTTTCCCACCAACCCACCCACCCCACAATATAAAATAAACAAATAAAAAAAAAAAAGGGCGGGGCTCTCTCACCAAATTCTTTCACCCACTACTAAAAACAAAAACCAACAAAAAAAAAAAACAAATCCCTCCACCAAAACTTAATAAAAAAAAAAAAAAAAAACAAAAAAAAAAAATTACCCCCCCAAAAAAAAAACAACCCCCCCCCCCAAAACAGGTTTCCCCAAATAAAAAAAAAAGTTGGGGGGTTTGAATAAAACAAAACCTTCTTTCTTTTGGGGGTGAAAATACAAAAATTAAAATTTTTTTTTTTTGAAAAAAAAAAATGTTTTTTTTTGGGGGGGAATTTTGGGGGGGGGGGGGGGGGTTTCCACGCGCCCACCTTTTCTCCCCCCCCCCCCCCCCCAAAAGGAATCAATTTTTTATTTTCCTTTCCCCACAGGGGAAAAAACAAAATAGGGAGGAGGCTTTGGCTTTGACCCACACACCCCCAAATTTAATAAAAAAAGTAAAAATGGGGGGAAATACTTTAAAAATAGTGGGGATAAATTTTATAATTACGGGGACTTGCCCCCTCATGTCTGTCCTGATTACTTATTTCAAAACAAATAAAAAAACACAAATCAAAAAAACTCGGACCCCCCCCCCCCCCAAACGGAAAACCCACCCAAACCCCAACACAAAATAAAACACGGGGGGGGGTGGGGGGCCCCCCACCCAATTTTAAAGGTTTACAAAATAAATACAAAATCAAAAAAAAAAAAAAAAAACCCTCCGGGAACCAATTAAAGAAAAATAAAAATAATAACACACACCAAAAAAATTTAAATAAAAAAAAATAAAAAAAAAAACAAATAAAAATAAGGGGGTAAAACTTTGCAAACCACATGGGGGGGCCCCCCCACCAACCCCCCCCCCCCACCACCCCCCACCAATTTTTTTAGGGGGGGCCCACCCCCCCGGGGGGGCGGGGCCCCGGGCCCCCCACGGGTCGGGGGGGCCCACCCGGGGGGGGGGGGCCCGGGGGGGACCCGGGGTTTTTTTTTTTTTCCCCCCCCTTTGGGATAAGGTGGTAGCGCGGGGGGAACCTTTAACAACCCCTTCCCCTTAAAAATAAACTTTTTTTTAAACATACCTTCTCTTTTTTTCTTTTCTTGGGGGGGGAAAAAAGGGTAAGTTTTTTTTAACATTGGGACAACAAAAGGGGTGGGGGGGAAAAAAAACACCCCCCTCCCCTTTCAAAAAAAAACTAAGCAATAAAATAACTTTTTAGAAATAGTGAACCCCTGTGGCAGATTTTTTTTCAACTTTCTGCGACAAATTTTCCAGAACCAATTTTGTTCTTCAAAACTAGAATATTATTCAATAATAAATATATATTCAACCTTCTTACAGAAACACACGGTGTTTATATTTAAAAAATGTTAACATTACTACTATAGATTCATAGTTTTTTTTTTTTTTTTTCTGGTGGTTGTGTTATATTTTTTTTCTTAGCTTTTTTTTTTCCTCCCAATCACAAAAATCTTTCTGCACAGTGTCTCCCTGATTCTGCGACAATGTCGCAGTGTCAGCAACTTTCTGCCACAGGGTATTGAACAATCACTTTGCTGCAATATTTGACTGCAAAAACTTTAAATAGTCAAAGTTAAATTCAAGTTTTTCTTTAACTGCTATTTTTCTTCTATTAGTGTTTCATTTTGGAAAAATTATTCAAGATAATTTCCTATAGATTAATTCGAGTACTAAATAATAAGAGCATCATGTAAAATCATCCTTTCATTATTTTATAGTTTTTTTTCCTACTTTAGTTTGTAGTGTTATTTGACAAGGTTAAATATTATGCTTCAATGTATAAATTTAGAACATGCTTCACAATTTGCAAAAATAAAAACATTTCCTGAGCTGGAAGTGATAGTAGTGACAACAGGCTAGGCTTGGGCAACTTTCTTTGAAATTTCTACCAGTTAATGCCAGAAAAAACCATTGCACATGTTCCTTGGTAAGAACAAAAAAGGTCTGTTTGCATTTTTAATTTAAATGTGAAGATAATATATAAAATATTTGAATAAAGATAAAAGTTTTCATTTAAATTTACACCGGATCCATAATAGATCAAAAGGCTTTTATTACCCAAGTTCTTAAAAAAAAATGCTAATTATGAAAACATGAATCGTCCCTTTGTAAATGAAATTCAAATGATACGATTCCATTTCAACGGTAGATATCCCATTTATACATTGTACTACACGAAATTAAATACAATAGACAATTAAGCACCTATTTTCAACAAGTTTTGTTCAATAAACACAATGAAATACAACATGATTATTACATAACATTTGAACTACAAATACCTTGTTCGTAGACCGTTAGTATTGATTTTTTAAAATGAATTCTCCCTTTAAACACTTGGTTCCTCAAAGGCCACGATACCAACAAGTCAATGATTTGAAAAAAAGATTTTTTATAATTAAAATACTGAATTAGTTTATTAAGCCCAAAACTGTCAGAAAATAATGTAAACGTCAAATTTTTAAGACATAAAACACACAACAAATCATCACAGCAAATAAATGATATCAGTACATTAAGATTTCTTTCAAAAAGTCCAAGAAATAATGAAGAAAAACAAAAGAATACATCATTTCATTACTTACATTAAACTAAGATTTTGATAAGAACCTTTTCATCCGCATCAATTTAAATACCATATGTGCGCTGTATGTGTGTACTTGAAAAATACTGCAAACTGCAAAATATTGAGATGTTGATTATTCCAAGTCGAACAACGATTTTCAATTTCTAATTTTTATACACAACTTACGTCTACAAATTTAGTTCACATTTAGCGAAATAGAGGGCGAGCTCTCTGACTTTGATTAAGCAGTTTTTAAAAAATGGGCTAACTTAAAGTATTTCTCACGTTTCTATATAGAAAGATATTTTAAATTTTAGATGTCACTTTTCTTTGCAGTATTATTCTTAAAATTATCTCCGTTTTAAAAAAAATACATTATATTTTTTTGACTACGTGTTTATAATATAAATAGTCTATTATTGGCAACAGCTCATTAATCTTGAAAACAGAACCGAACATGTGATCATTTGGGTCGCGGGAATATCGGATCTAGCAGGGTACAAAATATCACGTGACTACACGGCAACCGGAAGGCGATTTCAGTGTGGGCGTGGCTTAAAGGAAATAATAGCAGACAGCTTTTGAACCGCGTAGTGTGGATTTGAATATGTCTGCAACAAAATAATTTAAATATAATAAAGAAATTAAGCAAAATTAAGAATGCCAGATGCAATGTTTTACGAAAACGTGTAGTGTCTTTCACATGAAAATCCAAAATTGATTTTTCTGTTCTTTTACGTAACTTAATTTTGTTTCAGAATTTTAATTCCGGTTTATTTTGCTCATTTTCAATCGTTTTTGTTTTAACTCGAAAAAATTGTTCTGTGTAATAGAGAAGTTAAATTTTAATTTACTTAAAAAAAATTAATAAATAAAATTCATCACCATACCAGGATTTAAAACAATAAATAAATAAAGTTGAACTGTATTGAATATCAAAAATTATATTAAAAAAGAAAAGAAAAAAATGACAAGCTATTCTCGACTTGTGTACTTTTTTTTTATCGAATACATTATGGAATAACAATTTGGTTTTATTTCTTGATTCATTTAGGCAGGGTGTCAATGATTTAAATCAATTGATTTGAACCAGTGATTTAAATCAAATGATTTTTTTAAAAAAATCATTGATTTAAATCATTTTTCAACTTAAGCCTAGAAATCTTTTTGATTTTCATAAATTCTGCCTTTTGCTTAGTCAGCATAACTTTTCTTCCTAAAATTGATTTTTGTCCTTATGGTTTTCTCTCACTTTAATACTTCTATCTATTCATTTTGTCTCTCCTTACTCAATCTAATTATTCACATTTTCAGTTCAATGGAGACTTTTTAATTATATTCGGGATTATTTATTTTTTTTTTGAAATTAATAAGGAAGTTAAAAGGCACTACACTAAAAGATGGTGGTGTATCTTTTGATTTTTATCTCATAGAACACTTTTCAATTTAAAGGATAGTTAAGCAATGTTGAAAAAGAGAAATTTGCACTAAACTGCTAACACGTTTTTCAAAGTTACGAGAAATCATATTTTCAATGTAAAAATAAATAAATAAAAGAGCAAATTAATTAAAAGACTTGTAGCAATGTCCAATTTATTTATTTCCTTCTGTTTTTATGTTTTTCAGTGTGTTACTATGTCATCTGTATTATACTTATGATTTAAATCATATGCATTTGTATTAAAATCGTTTGCATTGAATGTTATGAAATTTTTTTGGTGATATAATAAATGAAATTTTGTTTTGAAACTTTTAACAATATCAATTTCATGCTTACTAATATTCATAAATATAACTAATCAGTTTCGAAAGTTTCTGAAGCTTTTTTTTTAATATAAAAAATCGATTTAAATTTAAAAAAAAACAGACTTCAATAAAAAAAAATCTGGTTATTTTGATTTTTTCACAAAAATCATTGATTTTTTCACATCTTAATTTAGGATGTAAGGATTAATAAGTACTAAACATAAACAGTGGAACTTTTGAATCTTTAGCAACAAATAATTATTTTAATGCTCTGATAAATTACGCATCCTTTTTTTTTGTGACTTGAAATCACTTAAGTAATCTAAATTTAGCAGTCATTAAATTACAGCACACAAAAATTGCTATTTAATTTTTTATGGTTAAGAGCCAAGGAATCTGCCCCATTGACCCTGCCCCATGCCCTTTTTTTGTCCCGTAAGACTAGGCGAGGAGAAAGTTCTTAATAATTATTAGAATAATAAATTAATAATAATTATAAAAGCCAAATTTGTAGGAAAGGTTTTAAAATAGTAATAGTAAATAATAAATTCTTAAATTATTATATACAAACACAAAAGAAGACGAACAGCTACAGGCTCTATCCCCAGCTAGGCTGGTCTTAGTAAATTTATAGCTGTATGAAGATCTATGGTCTTCTAAAAACTATCAACTCCCTTACTCGTAAAAACCTCCTCTGGTAAGCTGTACCAGGTGCTCACAACCCTACTAAATTAGTAATTTTTCCTCACCTCTAGGTTAGCCTGAGATTTAAATAGCTTAAAACAATGTCCCCTTGTTCTGCTTTCTAAACAAAAATTCAATCCATAAACTTCATTCATTTTGATAAAATTAAACAACTGGATCATGTCTCCTCTGACTCTCCTACAATGTACCTCCGGTGCCACTATGCGAAATTTTGAGGGGGGGGGGATTACGTATTTTCCCCAAGGTTTGGCCGTATATTTTTCCCATAAAAAGTAATTTTAGTGAAGTAATTAAAGTCATTGAAATTTGGCATTTTTAATAACTTACTCACTAATGGCTGAAAAAGAAATATATTTATATTTTTGCAGAAAATATTGTACTAAAATTAAGAAAGTACTCATTTCTATGGGGGGGGGGGGCTTGAGCCCCTCTTGTCCTCCCTATATTGGGTGGGGCCCATGTCCAATGCATTAAATGTGACATGAATGTATCTTGATTTTAACATAATAACTAATACTACTGGAAGAACTTACCGTTATGATTCAAAAAATTAAAAAGAATGTAAGAAATACTACTAATCATGAATGAAGTATTTGAATAAGCATTAAGGATGTACCAAATAGCAGTTTTATATGAATACTAAAAACTAACTATTCGGTCAAATACTACCAATGTCTGGTTAACTGAATATTAACTAAGTTTTATAACATTTTTTACAATTACTTATAACAATTATTTTTTATTTAACATTTAAAAGTTTTAATTCACTTAGTAGCTATTTGAGAACAGCCTTTAGTGGATAAGTTGTTAGAAAATAATTACTATGCAGAAATAATGATATAGAAAATCTTGTACAATGCTATAATCCACACTATATACTATATAAAACTAGCTGACCCGCATGAAGCTTTCGCGCTTGACAACAGTAATTTAACCCAATTAAAAGATCTAAATATATTATCTCAAACTACCATCCATATTAAAAAAATGTAAAAAAAAATTCCCAAAAGAAATTAAAATCTCAGTGGAACGATCCCGGATTGCAAGATACACTGCTTGGACAGAACTTGTCATTTAGAGTAAAATCATGTGGTGTACAGATTTTACATACAAACAGTAATCACTGGGTAACAATAGAAGTGATCTCAAATTCACATGTAAATGTATATGACTCAATTGGACTTAAACCAGGCCCTGATTTAGAGCGGCAAATTGCTAGTCTTGTTTTTAGCACTTCAAAATCCATTTTGATTACTGTAAAACCAGTACAGAAACAACAAGCATTTTCAAATGATTGTGGGATTTTTGCAATTGCATTTGCAGTGTCACTTTTAATGGGGAGAGATCCCTCCAACATAAATTGTGATCCAGTCACTATCAGAGAGCATTTAAAAGTGTGTTTAAAAATAGGATTTTTTACTAGCTTTTCCAGAAACTACAAAACGAATGCTCCATGTAAAACAAAAGGTATTTGTTTGCCCAATATATTGTACATGCAGAATGCCATCGTTTTCTGATGATATGAATTCGCGAAAACTTTGAATGGCACAGTGTGAACATTGCAAAGAGTGGATGCACAAACATTGTGCTAAAATACCAGAGGCTGCATTCAAACAAAACACATATCACTACATATGTAACACTTGTGCCTCATTTGCTTAAAAAGATGCAGATTAAATTCTTAAAAATTGCTGATTTTTTATTCATTAGATTTATTTTATTCTTTATATTATTCTGATGTGGAGTTAGTTCCTAATGCTTGCCTAGTCTTATGGGACGAAAAGAGGGCATGGGGGCAGGACCAATGAGAGCAGATTCCTTGGCGCTCAACCATAAAAAATTAAATATTAATTATTGTGTGCTGTAACTTAATGACTGATAAATTTAGATTGCTTTAGTGATTTCAAGTTTAAAAAAAAACATATGTGTAATTTTTCAGAGCATGTATTGAAATAATTATTTGTTGCTAAAGATTCAAAAGTTCCAATGTTATGTTTACTTTTTAATCCTTACATGTAAATAAATCAAGAAATAAAACCAAATTATAATTTCATAATGTATTCAATAACAAAAAAATACACATGTCAAGAATAGCTTGTTCTTTCTTTTTCTAATATAATTTTTGATTTTGAATGCAATTCAACTTTATTTTTCTTAAATTATTTTTTTTTATTCTGGTGGTGCTGATGAATTGTAAATTATTTTTTTTTTTAATAAATTAAAATTTGACTTCTTCATTCCACAAAGAAAATTGTCCCAGTAATAAAAAAAAAAAAAAAAAATCGAAAATGAGTTACATAAACAGAAATTAAAATTCTGAAACAGAATTAAGCACCACATTAAAGAAAATCAATTGTTGATTTTAAAGTGAATGATTCGCACTTGTTTACTCAAAACATTACACGTGGCATACTACATTTAATCTTAATTACATTTAAATTATTTTATTACCACATTAATAAGAGGGTAGATAAGTGGGATATGGCAGTAACTGTTGGGAAATGTCAAGTGCTACATTTAGGATATGGAAATAAAGGTACTACCAAGGTAACGAGGTTTGCTTCCCGCTCCGACCCTGGGTGTAATTTCCTTCTGTGATGTAAATTCTGTCCTTCTATGTCCATCTGTATTATACTATCTGTCATATTGGACGTGAGTTCATAAACGGGTCCTGTGAGACCAAGTACACGAACTCTAGTATGTGATGGCAATAAATTAAAAAAAAAGGGTACTACAAATTATCATTTACAGGAATTAGAAATTAGTCAGGCAGAAAGTGTTGCTGATCTGGGTGTCTTAATTAATCAGAACTTCAAGTTCAGTCAACAGTGCAGAGTAGCTAGTAACAAAGCCAATAGGATGTTTGGGTTTCTCAATAAATCTATTTCAAAACAAATCTAAAAAGAGTCTTCTGCCCTTGTATAGAAAATTAGTAAAACCACTTTTGGAGTATGCAATTCAGTTTTGGTCTCATATCTTAAAAAGAAATTAACTTAGTGGAAAAGGTTCAAAGGAGGAAAACAGCGTTAGTGAATGGGCTTTCGAATTTAGATTATGATTCCAGGCTTAGAATGCTTTAATATTGAGCACAGGAGACATGATCCAATTTTTTTAATTTATTAAAATGTATGATGTTAACGGGTTAAATTTCTGTTCGGAAAGCAGGACAAGGGGTCCATTGTTTTAAGCTGCTTAAATCTCAGGCTAACCTGGAGGTTAGGAAAAACTGCTACTTTAGTAAGGTTGTGAATACCTGGAATGACTTACCGGAGGAGGCTGTGTAATGAGTAAGGGCTTATTTAGAAGGCCATAGCTTTAAGAAGGCCATAGATCTTCATTGGGGGCTGCTATGAATTGACTAGGACCAGCCTAGCTAGGCTCAAAGCCTGTAGCTGCTCGCCATCATTTTTGTTTGTATTTGATCTACACTACGCGATTCAAAAGCTGTCTGCTTTTATTTTCTTACCCGCCATAATATTTACCGAGAATAGGCCACGCCCACACTGAAATCATTTTCCGGTTGCGTTGTAGTCACGTGATATTTTGTACCCTGCTAGATCCGATATTCCCGCGACCGATCATTTGTTTGTTTACTATTAAAACGAAAAGCTTGAGTAAAAAATATCTTATTGAATTAGCTTATGAATTTGAAGTGTAATGCATTTTTTACGTATAAAAAGGCATTGAATTCTTTCGATACATTGTTCAAGAATAATTTATGTTCAATGGCAACTCTAGAAACTTTAAAATTCGATAATTTAGCTTTAAGAAAGCTGCCTGTTGATCCAGAAGAACGTAATTATGTTCGGACGGTAAATGCAGCTTGTTTCTCAAAAGTCATGCCTACTCCCGTTTCAAATCCTAAAGTTGTTGCTTATTCCACCAATGCAATGAAACTTTTGGATTTATCAGATGACGAACTGGAAAGGAAAGAATTTGTTGAATATTTTTCGGGTAACAAGCTATTGCCTGGCTCGGAAACAGCCTCTCACTGTTATTGCGGACATCAGTTCGGATATTTTTCAGGGCAACTTGGTGACGGTGCAGCTATGTAAGTTTTTTTCAACGAAAGTATACCTTTCCCTACACATTATACTACTCAAAACAGCTGTTAAAGTATAAAAGTAGTATAGTTTTGGGGTATCCGTTGTGGTATAGTTTTGGGTTAAATAATTCAGGAAGTTCTTAAGACTATTTTCAATAATTTGAAAAAGCTTCTAAGTTTTCAGCTGCTGATCACCAATGATGTGGTGTGATGGTGTTCACACTGGGAATTACTGATCTGAGGTGTCCAAATTTTGCGTAAAATTAGGTACTTCATTTTTGAAATTAGATTAGTGTATTAAACCCACACATAAATAGCCCCTTTTTTATCACAATTTCTGTAAAAAGTCAAATAACTTCAATTAGCAGTACAGCACAGAGTGGTGCATTCAATCTTACCACTAGTAAGAGGTCACAGCACTTTTTAATATGCTTTTATTGGCCAAACTATATCTTCATATGTGATTGATTTGTTACAAAGGGCTATTATTTTTCAATGCTTTAAAAAAAATTCCAGACACCATTGCTGGATACCAAATTATATAAAATGTTATTTTATTCATTTAATTATACTTTCCTTTATAACTTATTAGTATTATTACAGGGTTCATTTTCGTCCTACTTTTTCCTACTAAAGTAGGAATTGTCCTACTTTTTAGCTAAAGTTCCTACTTTCCTACTTTTTAGCAAAAAATTCCTACTTTTTAGCTTGATTTTCCTTTAGAATTTAGCTTGAATTTCCTTCAAAAGTCGAAATTGATGTGATTTCAAGAAATTTGCAGCACATGAAAATTGGAAATTTTTAAAAATGCTGTATGTGTGCATCATTTATACTCTTATCTTTTAGGAAGAGCTAAGAGTTTAGATATATCTGAAAACATATTGAACGCAATAGATAGTTGTAATCTCCCCTTGGAGAATCTAATTACTCTCAGCAGTGATGGACCGAATGTGATTCTAACGGCTTTTCGTCTAGTGAGTGAGGAAAAGAAAAATCAAAATCTCCCTGCTCTTTTGAATGTGGGTACATGCAGTTTACATGTTGTTTATCATGGATTTGGGAAAGCTCTTTCGGAATTCGGAGATGATATCGTCGAATTAGTTGTCGATTTGCATCATTTTTTTAAACTTTCACCTGTCAGAACTCAGGAATACCAGAAACTACACTGGGAATTTGGTGAAGATCAGTTGAAACTGTTAAAACATGTTCAATGCAGGTGGCTGAAATTGACTCCAGCCATTGAACAAGTAAAGAGTCAGTGGCCAGTTCTTAAAAAATATTTTTTTGAAGAATTTCCTAAAAGGGACAATAAAATAATAGAAAAATAGTAGATATCAAAGAATCGTAAGCTGTTTAAAACGTCCTCTCTATCTTCCCTTTCCAAAATGAACTTTATTTTATTAGTAAGTAAAATATTTGACACACACACAAGTTTCTTACTCTTTTTCAATCTGAGGAGCCACCAATTCATAATCTGTATGAACAGTGGTGTCTTCTTCTAAAGACTGTGCTTAGCCGTTTTGTAAAGATAGAAGTAATCAAAGAAAAATCTATTTATGAACTTAAGTTAATGACTTTCCCTTGCATAAAAAGTGAACTAAATGATGATGAAATTGAAATCGATGTACAAGCCAGAGAAAGAGTGAAAAAAATAAAGTCGAGCGCAAGGATAACACTTCTCCATGACACGAGCAGGTTTTACCATGTTCTTACAAGATATTTAAGGAAGAAGTTTCCTTTAGAAAACGTTATATTGAGAGAGAGCAAATGTTTAAGCCATAAAAACAGGGTTCAATCATGGACAGTCGAGTCGATAAAAATCTAGCAAATGCTGTTACACTATCTCCCTCTTGCAAGATTGACTCAATTGTAGATGAATGGAAAATACTTCAATGGGAAGAAGTGAAAGTTGACCAGTTTTTCTCTGAAAACGAAGAATTGGAACAGAGAATTGATCATTATTGGGCGAAGATCTTTACTTTAAAAGATGATTTTGATAACCCTAAATATTCCGACTTAGAAAGACTTGTCAAAGCTGTTTTACCTCATGGGAATGCAGATGTGTTGAACGGGGATTCTCGCAAACATCAAAGTATCTTACTATTAACAGTCCGTCTGTCTGAAGCATCCATAAACGGTATGCAGTCTACTAAAGGTGGCCTTAAGCAATATAACTATCATTGTCACAAAGTACCAATTAACAAAGACTTCATAAGAATGGGATAGGGAGCTCATAAATCATATTTGTTACGACTAGAGAAAAAAAAGAGAATTCAGGCTGAACAGAAGAAAAAAAGAAGATGCCAAGAAAAAGATGAAACAAGAAAAGGAAAAGGAAAACGCAAAAAAGATATTGAGAAGAAATCGCTAGAAGCGAAAGAAGC
Organism: Uloborus plumipes; assembly: GCA_038373865.1. Lineage (NCBI taxonomy): Eukaryota > Metazoa > Arthropoda > Arachnida > Araneae > Uloboridae > Uloborus > Uloborus plumipes. The sequence goes on from JAXGGA010013044.1 coordinate 26,555, forward strand.
AATAAAGATGGAAAAATTGTTAGATAAGCAAGCAGCAGAGACGAAGGAAGAAGTTAAAGCTTATAAATCTTTGGTTTCTGATGCTAATGAAAAAATTAAAAGTGCAATGAAAATTAAGGATCAGAAAGGATTAAGGATTGCACAAACTATGCTAGAAGCTGCATGCAAGAAATTGGAAGAAAGTGACTCAAATTTGGAGAATATAAGGGATGAGCAGAAGGAAATTCAAAAGAGAAAGACTACTATGTTGGACTATTGGTGTGCAAGTCAATCAAAGAAACTGAAATCAAACTGATCATTTGACGATAAAATATCGATTTTTCTTAAACATACTTTTTATTGAAATTCAAAATAACGTTTCACTGTACAACACCTTGCAGATTTGTGGATACACATGTTTTTGCTTCATAAAGGTTGCATTTTTCAATGCAATGAGCTTATAGATGAAAAGACGTCGATAAAAGCTCCCTTTTTTGCATTGAAAAAGTCTGAAACACATGTATGCAGTACCGTAAAATGGGGTGTATAGGAACAGTGGGGTCAATCGGAACAAAACTTCCCGACCGTATAAAGAAATTCTTCATCAAAAAACTATTGGGTATTTTTCGCCATGGATTTGTTTTTTAGATAGGTAAGATCATAGGAAGTAGGAAAAAATTACTTTTGTGAATCTGCCAACGCTAATGGCTTCTAAGGAGGGCTGCACGTGGAACGCTAGAAAACATCACGTTTTCATGGACTGCAAAACTTCATGTGAAAGAACAAACCTTCTTATATTTAAAAGCTAAGAGTGGTGTGTTTCAATTATATGCGTATCTGAACAACATAATACCACATTAGAATTTACAGTTTTTATAAATCGTGTCATAAAAATGAAGAATTCTGAAAAACGCCATAGGAAAAAAAATGCGTTGTGAATCGGAACACTTAGTTCTGTTGTTCCAATTCAAACTAATTTGAAGGAAACTGTTTGAAAAATCAAGATTATAACCCCAATTATTCTAATCAAGATAAGGACAAGGATTTATTACTGTTTATCCTTTCTCATGAGCAACCAGATCTTGGAATGACAAACAGTTGCAGATTTCAAAAGATTTTTTCTCCAGGAGACTTTTTTTTACTTAAAAACCGGGGGGAGGGGGGGTCATATAGACTTTCTGTAGTAAAAGTCCGGCACACAGACAGTGATAAATAAGCGAAAAAATCTTTCAGGACAATCCCCGAACCCAGAGATTTCAAGAAACTAAAAAAAATGCATATTTCATCCCAGAAGATGTTACGAAAAAACTCAAGACAAGTCACAATTGCTAGTTTTAAGGACTAGTACATATTTGTGGACTACATGAGTGTTTTCAATTCATGTTAAAGCTTTGTATTTCAATTCAAAAGCATTTCTTAAAATTACTTTTCATTTTTCATAAGTTCAAAATTATTTTGAATTTTGACAAATTATAAACGTTTACTGGTATTGAAATTATACATTTATTTGACAGTAATTATCTGTTCTTATTCTCCCCCATCAATATTACTCATGTTTGTGAGACCTATTACAGGTTAAACTGAAAAAAAAAAAAAAATTTGTGTTCCGTTTGACCCCTATCAGCGGGGTGATTCGGAACACCCATAATTTCCTATATTAATACTATTAAAATCTGTCTGTCTGTCTGTCTGTCTGTCCGTCTGAAGCTTGAACTCCTCAAAAACCGCTGAGCGTAGAGAATCAAACATAGTACCATTCGATTCGAAATTTTCTAAGGAAGACAATAAGACCAACCGCGTAACTCTACGACGTTAATTAGCTGAGGTATTAATTAAAACGTAAATTAAATTCTTTGAACTTTTAAAATTCCAAGACATTTATTTCTTTCCGTTGCCATTTTAAATTAAAGCGTTAATTAAATTATTGAACTATTTAAAATTCCAAGACTTTTATTTCTTTCCGTTGCCATTTTAAATTAAAGCGTTAATTAAATTATTGCAATATTTAAAATTCCAAGACATTTATTTCTTTCCGTTGCCATTTTAAATTAAAGCGTTAATTAAACTATTGCACTATTTAAAATTCCAAGACTTTTATTTCTTGCCGTTGCCATTTTGAATGAAAACGTTAATTAAATTATTGCACTATTTAAAATTCCAAGACTTTTATTTCTTACCGTTGCCATTTTGAATTAAAACGTTAATTAAATTATTGAACTATTTAAAATTCCAAGATATTTTTTGCTTGCCGTTGCCATTTTGAATTAGAAGGTTAATTAAATTATTGAACTATTTAGAATTCTAAGACATTATTTCTTACCGTTGCCATTTTGAATAAAAACGTTAATTAAATTATTGAACTGTTTAAAAACATTCCAAGACATTTATCTCTTACCATTGCCATTTTGAATAAAACGTTACTTAAATTATTGAACTATTTAAAATTCCAAGACATTAATTTCTTACCGTTGCCATTTTGAATTGAAACGGAAAAAATTATTGAACTATTTAAAATTCCAAGACATTAATTTCTTACCGTTGCCATTTTGAATTGAAACGGAAAAAATTATTGAACTATTTAAAATTCCAAGATATTTATTTATTTCCGTTGCGATTTCAAATTAAAACGTTAATTAAATTGAACTTTTCAAAATGAAAGAGTGTTATTTTTTTCCATTGTCATTTTGAATACGTGTTATAACAAAGTTCTAACAATTGTTTTTATTCTAATTATTAATGGCATATTTTTGCTCTGGTACCATTTTGAAAATGTGTTTTTAAATAAAATTGCAATTGCTGTTTTTAGAAGGGACTTTTTTTTGGCTGCGATCCAAATATTAAAAGAACTTTTTCGTTTAGAATTTTGCAATTAATTTTACAGGAAGAAAGCGGTTTGGAAATAACTATTTTTGGAAAGGAATTTTATTTGTTATTTAGGGAGAGTGCTAAGTATGCGCTACTTGACACCGTCTTTATTTTTGAGGAAGCATGTGTAAATAATTCGATTATTTGATGCAGAAAAGCTTTTTAGCTAGCCGCTTTAGCGGGGAGTAGTTTGTTAAACTTTTCCTTGGTACTTTAAAGGCGAGCCGCCTTGGCGGCGAGTAGTTTATTGAAACTTTCCTCGCGACTGTAAAGGCGAGCCGCCTTGACGGCGAGTAGACTGTTTAAACTTTCCTCATTACTTTAAAGGCGAGTCGCCTTGGTGGCGAGTAATTTGTCGAAACTTTCCTCGCTACTTTAAAGGCGAGCCGCCTTGGCGGCGAGTAGTTTTCTCAAACTGCCTTCACTACATTACAGCCCGTGCAACGCCGGGCCACGCAGCTAGTATTTTAATAATAACTGTTAAAAATGTTTTGTCTTTGCTTGTATGGAAGTTGTTATTTCCATATTTATAATTCAAGAACAGACTTCATTAGAAACCAAACAACTTATTTTATTATAGAACAACTCACTGAAATTACAATTTTTAAATATATCATAAAAAAGTGCGTGCCAAGTTACAAGGTTACAGTTAGATTTTAGATAGTTACAGTTCGCCACAGTATTCCCCCCCAAGTGCCGGAGGTACTGAACCATCACAAGTAGCGAGGGTTAAATTTCACAACTCTGCCCGAACGAGTAGTTTTACCTGCGTTAGAAAATGGTATAGTTCTTGATGAGTTTGTTGAAGGTTTTGCTGAACTGTCACTAATTTTCTGTGTAGGCAAGGGACTGCTTGAAGGTTGTACTATAGGTGGTTTTGTGTCTTGCTCAATAGTGAAAGCTGGCTTCAAGCGATTAATTCCAATGACGGATTCTTTGCCGTTTATTAGAATTGTGTAATGCTTATCAGATCGTTTGATGATGCGGTAGGGTCCATTATACGGCTGTGTCAGTGGTGGTTTTACAGAGTCGTTGCGAACAAATACATTGATGAAGTTTTTAAGGAGGGGTGAACAAAACAGGAGGTTTTACTGTGGTCAGAAGCAGGAAGTGGGGATAACTTTAACATGGTGTCGCACAAATTTTGAAGGAAAACAGCAGGTTCTGCTTCTGCTTGCAACAGTGGTTTGGAGGGCTGAAAGAATTCTCCTGGCAAAGACAATGTTGTTCCGTATAGCATTTCGGAACAAGTACCACCAAGATCCTCTTTGAATACTGAGCGAATGCCCAGAAGAACGATTGGTAAGGTGTCTGTCCAACGAGCACTATTATGACATTTTAAGGCTTGTTTGAGAGTTCGATGAAATCTTTCAACTAGACCATTGCCAGAAGGGTGATACGGAGAGGTTCGAATGCGATGAATTCCTAAAATTTTGTTGAGAGTAGACAGTAACCGAGATTCAAATTGTCGTCCTTGGTCTGTGGTAATCACATTTGGTGTTCCGAATCTCGCGATCCAGTGTGTGACAAAGGTACGAGCGACAGTTTCAGCTGTGATATCTTGCACAGGTATCGCCTCCGGCCAACGGGAAAAACGGTCTATGAAGGTGACAATGTATGCATATCCCTCAGATGGCGGCAAGAGTCCTACAATGTCCAAATGAACGTGTTCGAATCTTCGAGAGACGAGAGGAAATTGTTGCAAAGCACTGCGAGTGTGCCTATGAACCTTCGACTTTTGACAGTCCACACAAGAACGTGACCATGTGACAACATCTTTACTTGCAGAAGGCCACACATAACGATCCAGGATCAAACGTTTAGTGGCACGGATACCTGGATGGGATAGGTTGTGGAGAGCGTTGAAGAGTGTTTTTCTGAAGGCACAAGGAACGAAAGGTCTCACTTTACTATTGTCGATATCACACCACAGGTTCAATGTAGGTGATAACGGCACCAATTTCAGTTTTAACGAGTGGTCGGTTTTTCGTAATAAGTTCTGTAGCTCTGTGTCTGTTTCTTGAGCCTGGGCTAAGTCTTTGCACTGGAGAGGGCTTGCACTGATTTCTTGGATACGGGATAACGTGTCAGCTACAACGTTTTTCTCTCCAGAAACATGTCTAATGTCTGTGCTAAACTGTGCTATGTATGATAAGTGCCTAATTTGGCGTGAAGATGCAGAATCGTTAGTTTTAGTTATAGCAAAAGTGAGAGGACGGTGGTCAGTGAAAATAACACAATTCCGACCTTCTAAACTGCATCTAAAATGTTTTACTGAAGCGTAAATCGCTAGCAACTCTCTATTGAATGTGCTGTATTTTTGTTCCGCCGGTGTGAGTTTTCGTGAGAAAAAACCAAGCGGTTGAGCATCATTACCATTCTGGGTGTGTAAAACTGCCCCTATTGCGATATCTGAGGCATCAACCATTAGAGACAGTTCTTGATGGGGTGCATGAAAACTAAGCGTTACACAGTTAGAGAGATCAGACTTGCACTTTTCAAAAGCTGATGATGCTTCGTCAGTCCAAGGGACGGGTCTTTTGTCGTTTTTCTTAGAGTCCTTTAGGAACTCGTTTAAGGGTGCCTGTGTAGTGGCAGCTTTAGGGATAAATCTTCTATAAAAATTATTCATTGCTAGGAAACGTCTCAGTTCGATGATTGTCTTTGGTTTTGGAAAATTCATAATGGCTTCGATTTTTTTTGGTAGTGGTTTCACACTTGATTGGGTAATGAGGAAACCAAGAAAGGAAACCGATGTTTTCCCTAGTACACATTTCGCCAGGTTCAGTTTTAAGCCATGTTGTTTTAATCGGTTAAAAACTTCTTCTAAATGTTTAATGTGCTCTTCTTCAGTGGAGGACGCAATAAGCAAGTCATCAAAATAAGAGACGCAAAAATCTAAACCGAGCAAAACCTGATGTAAATAACGTTGAAAGGTTTGTCCAGCATTACGTAATCCGAAAGGGGTTGCTACGAACTCAAACAAACCGAATGGTGTTGTAATTGCAGTTTTTTGGATGTCTTCCGGGTTGACAGGGATCTGGTGGTATGCTCGGGCCAAATCAAGAGTTGAAAAAATGTTCTTCCCATAAAAAATCTGCGTGCAATCTTGAATGTTGGGTACAGGATACCTGTCAGGAGTAGTGACAGAGTTCAAACGGCGGTAGTCGCCACAAGGACGCCATTCTCCATTAACTTTTCGAACCATATGGAGGGGGCTGGCCCAGGGACTCTTTGAGGGTCGAATAATGCCTTGAGCCATTAAATGCTCAAACTCCTGCCGTGCCACCTTGAGGAGGTCAGGTGAAAGACGGCGGGGTTTGGAGAAGACAGGAGGGCCAGTGGTTTCAATATAGTGGAACACAGGGGAAGAAGCCTGAGTATTAATGCTTCGTGATGGGTTTGTAAGTTCAGGATACTTTGCCAGAACCTTATCAAACTTGGTGTCACCCAACAAGACTGAGATATTTTGCTGACAGGAAATAGGAACACGAAGGATGCCTGCTGAATGCAGTTGAGTTTTGGTATCAATTAAACGATTGTTTTTTACGTCAACCAGTAAGTCGTAAGCTTTTAAAAGTTCTGCTCCTATAATGGGTTGGTTAACATCGGCAACTAAGAACGGCCAAGTAAAGGAGCGGCGCAGATTTAAATCTAATGTTAGCCGTTTTGTACCGTAAGTAAAGATTTTGGATCCATTTGCCGAAAAAAAGATCAAGTTATCTTGAATTTGGGCATTTGGCACGTGACTCTTAGGCAAGGCAGAAATATCTGCTCCAGTATCAACTAAAAACTGCAAATTAGATGCCGGGTCGGCCAACAAAAATCTATCGATTTGGCGGTCGCAATTTTGGCCGTCTGGCGATCGCCTATCTAGTTTTCCGTCTTATTAAAAACACAAGGCGGTATACATTTCTTAGCTTTTGAGCCAAAATTGATATGATAGAAACATAAGTTGTTTGTTGGCTCTTTGTACTTTCGACTACTGCTGCGAGATCTTTGGCGAGAAAATGCTGGCTGTCGATGATATGGGCGACTTCGTTCATCACGCATCATCGATGTTAACTCATTTACTTGAAGAGTAAGTTCAGCTATTTGCTCTTGCATGTTAACTTGGCTGGGAGTAGTTTGAAAATTGGCGGCATTTACAAAAGTCGGGTGAGCCAAGTCTGCGATTTTATCAGCAATCTTCGCCAATTGGGTTAAATCTTCATTTAGAGCCGCAAGGATGTTTTGAGTGCTTGTTGGCAGTCTGGCTAGCCACAATGATTTTAAAAGGGTTTCACTTACAGTGTCCCCAGCCAGTGAGCGCATTCTCGTAAGGAGTTGGAAAGGTCGCTGATCGCCAAGTTCAATTCCCTGTAACAGACGTCTAATTTTCGACTCCTGACTTTCAGAGTGTAGATTTATTAGACGATCTTTCAAGGTTCTGTATTTGTTTTCATCTGGAGGCTGTAAGATAATGTCGCTGACTGAATTCAGAATTTCTGATTCCATAGCCGAGATTACATGGTTGAATTTTGTGGTATCAGTGGTAATACCTGCCAAGTCAAATTGCGCCTCAAGTTGGGCAAACCACAATGTTGGATTAATTTTCCAAAATGGAGGCGGCCGTATAGCGATGCGAGATATATTTTGGGTTTCTGTTGCATTTGCAGGTACTGCGTCGTTATTAGGAGTGTTTGTGGTGTTCATGGTTCAGATTGTACGAATTGATATTCCAAGTACACGTTAAAGTAGGTAGTTATTTGCACTCACTTGATGTCTTGAGACGAGAGAAAAAACACGGCAACATCATTTTAGAAGAGACTATAGTAGGAGTGTTCAATTTGGGTCACCAATTATGGAAGTTGTTATTTCCATATTTATAATTCAAGAACAGACTTCATTAGAAACCAAACAACTTATTTTATTATAGAACAACTCACTGAAATTACAATTTTTAAATATATCATGCACAAGTGCGTGCTCGATAAAAAGTGCGTGCCAAGTTACAAGGTTACAGTTAGATTTCAGATAGTTACAGTTCGCCACACTTGGAATATCAAAAGTAAAGCAAGATCGAAGTTTTTACCCAAAAAATCAAATTTAAAAAAAAATCTTTTAACTGCTTTTTTTACAATCAAAGTTGAAAAGTGTTCCGATTCACCCCATTTTACGGTACTCTGAAAATTTTAATATTATGTATAAGATGTTGTTATGTTATATTTTACTTTTATGCATAAAAGTTATTATGTCTTATAATTTTTATTCTTCATTTGGGCCATTCTCCACTGTAAACCTTCTGAACCTCAATTTTTAAAATACGTATTTGTGTTTTTTATGTATGTAATATTAAAATATGTTAGTTAAACGTTAGGAAATAAGATAAAACACTTGTTTTAACAGAATTTTTATTTTGAAATCAATTCTGGAAATTCAGCATTACGTTTTTTCAATTTTCTCCTTAAAATTAACATATTTTAATGTTATTGTCTAATTTGAAATAAATTATAACACTCAATTTTCTTTCGCCGTTAAATATATCTACATAGTATATCTTTTAATGATCGAAGGAAAATAAATAAGTATCAACATATTTTTTTTTAAAAAAAGAAGGATTTTTTAAAACAATAATTGGATGTCCCGTGCGTAACCCAAAAACATGGTCTTTTTTGTTTTCCAAGCTTAATTTTCGAGCAAAACAGAAACTGCTTTGGATTTACTTTTATTCACCCATCAAAATTCATGCCCAAAACCCTTTTTAATGAAAGTTAAATATTAAATGAAATGTAAGCATTTGCTTTCCTGTCCCGTGCGTAACCCAAATACAGTCCACTCCGGATTTTCCGCGGAATAAGGAGGCACAGCAACCGCGGATAAGCAAATGCGATGGATAATCCAAAAAATAGGTAAAGATCGATACTAGTGTATGTAAAAGCTTTTTTAAAACGTCAAAAATACCACTCATACATTTAAATTAAACTAAAAATGAGAACATTGGATGAAAAAAATATCTTTAAAAGCTAAAAACGATAAATGACAAATTTGCATTTTTCTGTGTTAAGTAAATTTTCACCATGAAAATAAAAGGGAAAAGGAAATAAAAGTGTTAAAAGCCCGCGGATAATTCGAATCGCTCATAATCCGACCGCGGATAATCGAGAATTTGCTGTATTTCTAAAATTATAATTCAGCTACGTAATTTCACTTGCCAATATTTACGCTACTAACTGCCTTTCTCTGAACATTATTTACAGGTGTTGCAGCATTTAGAAAGAACTCAAAGCCTGAAATCGGTATATGCTTCATGCCATGCATCTTTGAAATGCCTGGTCTTGCATTTACTTTTGACCAAACTGTCTCCCTCTTTATGTCTTTATCTAAACACAGCATGACTTTTGTTGATGTCATTCCTTTTCTTACAACGCTCGCAAAGTCTTCGGCCGACTGCACAATTGGGGCATTTGATTTTTTGGACATTACTGCCCTTCTGATTTTACTTTGCCCCCAATTGCCACTCACTTGCTAAAAACATTTTATAATTATGAAGTCAATAATAAATATTATGAATCGTGTACTAGTCACATTTAAAAAAACATTAATTATGCAAAATACCTTTTTTTTTCTTGAACTTCACTTAAAATGGTTCACGCTAATGAATACAATAACTTTTATTTCATTAGAAATACAATTATTATAAATATTTTTAAATTATTCCAGCCGATATACACTGAAGTGACAAAAGTCATGGGATAGCAATATGCAAATTTTCAGATGGCAGTAGCATCGCATAGAACAGGTATAAATGCGCAGTGCTTTTACAGAGCTTTCATTTCTGTTCAAGTTATTCATGTGAAGAGGTTTTAACGTGATGATAACCGCACGACGTGAATTAACAGACTTTGAACGCGGAATGTTAGTTGGAGCTAGACGCATGGGTCATGCCATTTCGGAAATCGTTAGAGAATTCAACATTCCCAGATCCACTGTGTCAAGAGTGTGCCGAGAGTATGAAATTTCAGGCATAACATCCCACCATGGACAGCGCAGTGGTCGACCGCCTGCACTTAAAGATCGAGACCGGCGACGTCTGCAAAGAGTCGTAAATTCTAACAGACAAGCAACACTGCGTCAAATCACCGTAGAAATCAATGTGGGACGTACAATGGACGTGTCTGCTAGAACTGTGCGGAGAAATTTGGATTTCTTGGGCTATTCCAGCA
>JAXGGA010013045.1:0-36599 GCA_038373865.1 Uloborus plumipes
ACTTTAAGCATTCAATTATAAAATCACGTACGTGTTTCTTCCTTTATTAATTTATTCACAATCTTTTACTCATTATTTCACTTATTTATTCTTTCATTCGTTTATTTTGTTATTCATTTTCTATTTTGTTTACTCATTTCTTTCTCTCATATATCAAATAATTCATTTATTTGTTAATTTTTTCGTTAATAATTCAGTTAATCGTTTATTTATGCATATATTTGATGAAAATTACCGTAACTCATCAAATAGAGAATGGTTCATTATAAAATCACTGTACAGTGAACTCTCACTTATAAAGGTGCATAAGTGAGAGAGACGTATAAGAGAACAGGCCTATTTAAAGGACTAAAATACAAGATAGGTTTTAATGAGAGCATGAATTAGGATGTTTCTACAGAAAAGGGACTTATTACTACGGTTTGGCTATTACTGTACCGTAACTTGAGTGATAAAGAGAAAACAAAAATTGTAGCATACCTAATCACAAACTGTTCCCTTTAAAACGATCCATAATAGATAATTATCCCTCTCAGAGCTCTAGTTCTTGGAGGCAAGAGGTAATCTTGAATACTCAACCGGTTTCAAGTGAAAATATTTCTGCCCAAAGAATAGCAAATTGGATTAAAATACTTATTGCAATTTGAATGAAAATCCGCGCTCTTCCAAAAAACAAGGATTTATTTAAAATATGCGTTACAGTTGAAACAAAATGAAAATTTCACTACCTAAAGAGGAAGAATTGTAATTAAATACGCACAAAGAAAAAAAAAGTTTTTGCAATGAGGAGCACAGTTATGATAATTTAAACACATACATTTCCTCCCAACAAATGAAAAAAAAAAAATCTTTACTTTAAATGCAACACATAATTTAATTTAAAACAAGCTCCAATTGTACACAGTGTACTAGTAAAAAATAAAAGTTCCAATAGAATACGAAACAATTACTGCTCCTCAATTTTCCAGCTACGACAAAAACAAAAAATAAACAAAAGAAAATATTTTTATTAAAATACCCATATCAGTTGAATATCAATCAGGTGAAAACCAGATATATATTCCTACCCAAAAGAATCACGATTTTTATTTGTCTACTATGTGTTTCACTATGAAAAAACCCACTTTTACTGAGCCTCCAATTTTGGTGAAGGGCAATTCTGAGAAAATGACAATTTTTAAGAAAATATTTTTCTTCTTTTATTTGAAGATACAAATTTTTGAGAACAAGCTTAATTCTAAAATACACAGTTCCTTCTTTTAGTACTGCAAGTTTAAAAATAATTTTTTTAACTGTATTTATTTTTTTCTCCCCATTCCTCTATTAATTTCTGTCTTTCCTTGCAGAGAATTTGAAAGTTTTGAGTTCCATACAGTAGTAATGACTATTATTAATAGTTTTTTTTTTAATTTACACTTCTTAAATTCCTTTTCAGATTTTCGACAATGAATATTACAAATACTCTTATGGCTGGCTCTCAGGATAACTTCTCTTCTTTCTAAATGCTAATATATGGCAAGCATTCATGCATAGCAAACAGACCGCGAGAGGCTATTTCTGCTGACTAGAGAAATTTGAATCACAAATAGTTCCCGATACGCAACTAGTCTGTGACCTATATTTCTTAAAGTATAGAATGTTTGGAGGTCATTTTCGTAAATATGATGCAAATTTCGTTCTAAACTTCTCATTTTTAAAAAATCAATTGCATTAATTGTCGCATCACTTTGTCATATTTTTTATTGGTTCGTCATTGACTTGAATATTATCATATATTAATGATGTGTACATAATTAATTTATGATAGGCTTAAGAAACAATGCTTTGTAACGACGAAAATATTAAAGTTTAATTTTCAAATCATTAGGAGTCGTTTCATTCGTGCTTGGAAATTCAACAACAGTATAAAATATCAGTTAAATTATATCTTTCACGTAAAAATAACTTTCACTACACAACTTTTAAAAAGAAACTGAAACAATTATTTTACTTTCGTCCTAATTTTTATTTCGTACAGCTCACTCTGTTGCATTCATTAATAATTACATTCAGTTTCGCAATATTTTAAATAAGACTAAATTGTATATACTCTGAGCTAAGTTAGCCACTTAAAATTCTACCGTAAGCAAAAAAAGGTGAGTTTCTTTCACTCCTGTTATTGAATGTCAAATAACGTTACGATTGTACTGATGATAAAAAGAAATATATATTTTCTTAATTATAAACAAAATGACCGGTTAAGAATCATTGTTTCATTTTACGTTTTTTCTGTAACTGAAACTTTCGGTTTCTACTCTATTAGTCTCCATGTGCACCACAGAGGGTTTTTCAGGTTATTACTGTATTGTAAGCAGAGTTCTATTCTGTATTGAGCCACATCAAAGCAATTCTATTTTTTAAAAAAATTCATGATTATTTGGCAGTGCTAAAAGAGCGCGAGTCACAACCTTTGTATACACACTGCTAAAAATTCAGGAAGCTTTTATGGTAAATGTTAGTGTAAATTGTAGCGTTTACAGTAAAGAAAATTTTTACAGTAAATTGTGCGGATAAAAAAAAGCGATTGCGGGGCCAATTGATCACCTCGTGACTTAGGCAGGAATTCAAGTGAAACACCATTGCAATCGCTTCGAATTGCAATCGCTACTGGAAGTGAATTACATTATCATCAACTTAGCTTGGCACTGACGTCACTACGGGTGGAGCCAATAAGAGCTCACAAGCAGTCAGCGATTTCCTCTTATTCGCTAAGTAGGCTGTGACGTTTTATCTAGCTCGTTTTTCATAGGCAAACGTCACGCTGACGTCACGATGTTTTTATCAAGAAACGTTCTAATGTAATTCATTTCCGGTAGCGATTGTAATTTGCGATCGCCTGTTTCACTTGAATTCCTGCCTTAGGCCGGAATTCAAGTGAAACACGGACGATCGCAACTCACCAATGCAATCGCAAATTTCCAAATTTGGATACGTTACAATCGCTACGAGATGCGATTCTAATGTAATTCGACTTCCAGTAGTGATTGCAATTTGCGATCGCCTCGAAGCGATTGCAATGGTGTTTCACTTGAATTCGGCCCTTACTGTGAGATGCAGATGACACCCTATTTCCGCTCTCATGGTGTGTCTCATCTGGTACCGTGAATAGTAAAGCAGTGCTAAAAAATTAGGTTCCGGGTTTGATCCTTGTCGTTCGTCTATCGCGATTTTTAATTCTCGTTTTCTCTAAGTCATTGGCAACATGGATGCCAGTAACTTTTACCGTAAAATTTCAGGAAAATTTTTAACAGTGCACGAGAAAATTGTTTTTCGGCGCTCCTGCAAACTAGCGTTAATGTGATTTGCTTCAGTATGGTTTTGAGGCATAAACATTAGACATAAGTTTTAAAATCCCAATAAATTACTCATGTACAAAAGATAGATACTTGATTATGCACACATTAAACGGAATATCAATTAAACAATATTGGTGGTAATTATTAAATTTGATTAAAGAAAGGAAAAAATTTTGAACATGATTCATACTGTTTTCGTAAAAATGACCCTTATGTTAAAATAACTAAATTTACGCACGCGATAGTTATTTTACTGCATTTTGAAATTCTTAGCAATTAGCTTTTAAAAAGCTAGAGAAAAATTGTGTTGAATAATAAAACTTACATTTAATGATACTTACGAACGCTTTCTTATAAATTTTAATCAAAAAATTACGAAATTAAAAAGGGTATTCTTTCAATTCGTTATTAACAGATTGCAGCACGTAACCATTGTAAAGTGTGTTTTGTAGCAGTTTTAATATGATTTTTATCAAAAATGACATCGTTCACAATCTCAAGAAAAAAAGCTAAGTTTTCAAAGTTATTCCCAGCTTCCCAGTTTACGTTAATTGCTAATTTTATTTCTTCTTATAAAATGTCTTTTCAAATATTATATCGTAGGCAGAAAAGAATTTTAGTAAAAAAAGTGTGTACCCTCTGGGGTCTATCGTAACTTTTAAGAGACGGTTTTTCTTTCCTTAATAAAAAAATTATTTTTTACACATTTTTTAAATTATTGTTCCTGTTAAATTATAACACTGTTTGTAACCAGTATACAAAATATCTTTGAGGAAAAAAGTCAGGCATTAATAGGTTAAAACGAGTTTAATATTTCTGCCCGGCTATGCCATCCAGAGACTGCAGTCCCACCCTTATTCTGGACTCATCAGTTGGGAATAGACAGTAACGTTTTGTTTCGTTTTTTTCTCTTTTTTTTTCTAGGCTTGAAACAAATTCATTGAATTTTAAATTTCACAGCATTTCAATGTTGTCAATGTTTAAATATTGTAATACTTGTGAAAGTATTTTATCCTTGTATATTTTTATTTCAGGACATATTAAACTTTTTAAGGCTGGACAAAAAAAAGATTTTTTTTCAATTATTGATCTGTATGTCTAAAACTTTTTAAGCTTGTATTATTGTATATTTACTACATCTAAAAGCATAAAAAACACAAATTGGGGCAAAAATATAGAATAACTTTTTTGAAGTTTAAAATTTAAAATTTTTTTGACAAAATTTCAAAATGCTCCATGCGTCACAAATTTTTTTCAAACTTTGAATTTCAACTTACTGTCCAATCGTTAGGCATAACTGCATAAAACAATGCATTACATGCAATGTTCTATGAGATAGTTCATAAAAGATGGCTGAAAATGAAAAGTTTCAGCTGAAAAATTCATATAAATTTTCATTTTCAGTCAACTTTTATGAACTATCTCATAAAACATTACATGTATTGCATTTTTTTATGCAATCATGCCTAATGATTGGAACTTAAGTGGAAATTCAAAGTTTGAAAAAAAATTATGACGCATGGAGCATTTTGAAATTTTGTAAAAAAAATTTCAATTTTAAATTAAAAAAAAATCCATTGTTTTTGCACCAATTTGTATTTTTATGCTTTTAGATGTAGTAAATATTTATGCAATAATACAAGCACACAAAGTTTTAGACATATAGATCAGTAATCGAAAAAAATCAATTTTTTTGTCCACTGTAGCCTTAAAATGATTATTTTATTTATGTGTAACCAGGGCTGCCTCCCCTCCCCCCCAAGCTCAATGACGCAAATTCCCCCCCAAAATCTTTCACAACACTCTTGTGCTTTATATTTTTATTTTTACCCCTCTATTTTTTTTGTTTATTTAAAATATTATTTATTTATTTTTTATATTATTTATTTTTTACATATTATTTATTTTTTAAATATTATTTACTTTTTAAATATTATTTATTTATATTTTTTGAATATAATTTATTATTTTTTTAAATGTTATTTATTTATTTTTTTATGTTGTTTTTTTTTAATTATAGCTATTATTTTTTTCTACATTAATTTTTTAAAAGTACTAATTATGCGCAGAATATAATCGTTTTTTTTTCCTTCCAGACATTCCAAGCACATTCACACACAAAAAAAAATAAATAAATAAAATAATAAAAAAATAATTTAAATTAAAGAAATAAATTAATGAATAATTTAAATTAAAAAAAAATAATTAATAAATAATTTGCATTAAAAAATCAGTAAATAATTTAATTTGAAAAATAAATTTATAAATAATTTAAATAAATAAATTAGTTTAAAAAATCCCCAGGGCAATTCCACGGTATCTTACGTTACATTTTGACCAACTCTTATGCATTTAGCACCTCAGTACAGACAAATTTTCTTATACAAACCTTGTATGAAAGCATTCTGTGAAAATGACAGTCGAAAGCAAAATTAAAATGCAAAAGTTTTCGATGCATTTAAATTTTACAAAATTTAGCAGTCAAAGATAAGGCAGTAACTTGCGTTACACAAAAAGGGAATGGCATAATATGAAAATTGGTTCTGAGGCAAATTTCTGCTCTATTACAGCTGTTTTCTTGTTTGAAGCATAATTTATCAGTTCCTTATAATGCTTAGGAATATATTTTCATAAATTTAAAAATTTATTTCAAAAATTGAAAATTATGGGAATTTTTAACTGGGTAACTTACGTTACAGTAACTTACGTTACAAAATTTACTTACAAGCATATCTTTATTACAAAAATTAATGAATGAAAATTACAGCTTAGTTTAGATCGAAATATTGAAAATTAACAATTATGAATTAAATTTACAGAAATTTAATACCAAACTCAATGACCAATCAAAAATATTGCATAACATAAGACTTAAATCTATACTAGCCGCTGTTATTAACAAGTTCAGCTAATTCAATTTTTCGAATCATGTTTTCTTTCTTATAATAAATTTCATCTGTCATTTCTGGCCATTTCTAAATGGTTCTAACAGCAGCCATTACTTATATTTTAAACTCGTTTTCTTCAATAATCGTCACAACTCAAGGATACAATGTATTTTCGTACTTCACCACACACCATTCACCAGCTTTTATCTCTATTTTTTCTTCTTATTCCTTAAAATACTTAACTAAACGAAACCCCACAGTTTGTTAATTTCTAGTTCTTAAATGGTCCTTGTCAATGTGAGGATCTTCAGAAAGTATTTTTGATAAATTTTGCTTTTTCTAACATATTTCAATGCCATCAAGAGTGACTTTTATTTACAAATCTGTAATATCCACATCACTTTTCTCGTACCCCTTCTACAGCGCATCTTTTCTGCAGAGTTCAGTGGCATTTTAATGCAGAATAAAATATATTTCACCTGTAAGAGATAAAATATTTTTGTATTTGTTTTTTCCAAAACATATTTGATAACTTTAAAACATAACAGAAGTCATTTTTGAATAATTTATAGTACCTTACTCCTCAATATTCTGAGTGCAGTGATATTGTTTAGAGAGAATTAATATCTCAAAAGCCAAAAAGAAACATAATTTATAATAGAGGTGTATTGTAATCTTATTAACAAATAAATAGAGACATTTTAAGAAATATGATTAATTTAAAGTAAGTAAACACAGTACAAATTTGAAAGAATTCTTGAATAATTTACTCCTACTAACCACATAGGTTTATTTCACAATTTACTTTCTTTATAAACACAAGTATTTAAGTTCTACTTAGGTAACTTACGTTACCTGCATATGTCGGTAACTTACGTTACACGTTTTGATTGTAGCACAAAAAATTAAATAGACAATATTAAAAAAAAAAAACTTTAACTATTTGCTTAACACACACTTATAAGATAGAAAATATAGCATTGTTAACATTGCATTGCCCTTTCTTTATGCACATCATGAACTTTAACATGTTTTTGGTAACTTACGTTACATAGAATAGTGCATTTTTGAAGTTTACATAAATCACTTAATTTACGTGAAAACACTCGTTTTAGCAATTCACAATATTTAATTAAAGTGTAATAATCATTATTCTTCCTTTAAAACAGTTATCTAAAGAAAAAAATTGAAACTTACAAACGTTGAAAGATTGACCATTTGCTTTGCCAAAAGTTAAATATTCCATTTCCAACTTCAAAGTGCTGCCAAAAGTAAAAATACTACATTCTTGACAAAAAATTAGTATAAATAATAAACTTCTATTATTTTAAACCAAAAAATGTGCAAAACAGACGCATTGCTGTAATTTGATTTTTCCAACGCTTTTCCACACTTGCATGGAATTGCCCCCCTCCAAAAATTTTGATGGCGCAACTTGCGCCATAATCCCCCCCCCCCTATGGGCACCCCTGCATGTAACTAAATTCACTCAAAAATTAAATAACTCTAGTGGTCTTAGTATATAATAATGCAAGCCGTTTTCAAAATTTGAAACAAATTGTAATATTCTGTAGTTTATCAAAACTAATATTTATTATAAAAAAACTATAGTTTTTCTTATTTAGATGTTAAATAGGAATTGAAACCTATTGATGTCCAATGCAGTACTTATTTAGTTATTAATAAGCATATTTTGATTTTAACCCATTTGTGCATAGCGTCCTTTTTAAAGGACACTCACAAATTTATCTGTAAATTTCTTAAAAAATATTTATTTCAAACTAAATACCAGATAATCAAAGCAAAATGTTGTAGTCGATATTATCCAGAAGATAGTAGCATTGCACTATGTTTCACTTGGTTTTTATGGGCTGAAGTCAAAAATAGTATTTTTTCTGCTTTTCAGTGTAGTGCAACATAAAAAGTTCTTTTAAAACTTAATCATTCAATGCTTTGAAACCTTTTTATGCACTTAATTTAGTTAATATTTTTTGAAACATGTATTTCTCAAAAAGTTTTAAATATAATTTTATTATTGTAATTTTAGGTGTTCAACTGCGTTCTATATATAGAACGATAGGCACGAATGGGTACAGAATTTTCAAACCTGTTCGGATTTATCAAAACATAGCTTTTATCATCCTTAATGATGCTCTACTATCATAAAATGTAGAAAATGTGACTCAGAAAAAAAGTTTTCAGTAGTGAATTTAAAGACCAAAAATTGACGCAAAATGGCTCTTTCTACCTGAAATAATTATCTGATCTTCTCGATTTTGCGGGGAAAATAACTTTTAAGATTTCCTTCCGAAAGTTTTTAAATTACCAATTGATATTTTCACCATGAAAAAAGATACGGGCATTTTTAAGTTTGGAAAAATCGGTATTTTACTTGATATAAAAATCGTCTGCATGAGTGAAAAAAAAAAATAATTAGCGTAAAAGAAATCATGGATAAGAAAAAACTGAATAAATATCCGTTGCCTTCCTTTTTTTTTTTTTCTTCTTGAGGGTGAACAAATAAAATTCTTGCTTTGGATTTTCGGCTTTTCCTGCAACGGGGCATTTAAAACCTTTTTGGCTATTTTGATTAATTTTTCGTACTGCACAAACTGTCGACTTTATTCTAATCGATAGTTTTAGACACGCGTCACTTCACAAACTTCGAAAGCCACGTAATCGATTACATTTTTTGTAATCATAATCACAATCATAATTTTTAAATGGGACATTCGTAATCGTGTAATCGTAATTTTAATTAAGTATTTCTTGCGTAATCGTCATTGTAATCTTTCTTGTAATAATCGTAATAATAATTAGCCTTGTAATCAAGTAATCTGACTTTTTTTTCTTCAAAATATTTTCACATATAATTTAATCTTAGTTTATGCATTATATTTTAATGCTCACATTATTTTTAATTAATCAGTATCTAAAAGAAAAAAAGGTTGTGTATTTATAGATTTTTAAAACATTTTTTATGTTTAAAAAACGTTAAATTTTACTTGAGAATTTTGTAAAAATTTCCTTTGAGAATTTTATTTTTAAGAATTTTGTAATTCCAATATTGATTACATCTAGATGATTTATAAATTGCCACTTTATATTTTTCGTAATGGTAAATTTTTACCAAAATAATTAATTTTACAACATATAATTAAAAATACAATTTGCTGTGCAATATTGTGTGGTATTTTAAAGAAGGTTTAAATATTACATGCTTCGCGTTTTCCTTCCGCTTAACTTATAAGGTGCACTGAAACTGACCCCTCCTCCTAACAAAAATTCTGGATCCTCCCCTGTATATATATATACAATGTATATTCCTCCCAAAGCTGTAATCGTATAATCGAAATCATAATCGGCATATAATAATCGTAATCGGTAACATTTTTTACGTAATCTAATCGTAGCTGTAATCGTTATTGCGATTTGGCAGAGAACTGTAATCGTAATTGTAATCTCCAATTTTTAATGCTCGTAATTATAATCGTAATCGATTACATTTCCTTGTAGTTGACTCCAAGCCTGTTCTCAATGTATACCGGCAGAACCGGGAAACGCAGCCAGTTGTTAAGAAATCTCTTCAATGTTTCAATAATTATGATCAACTAGCTAAATGGACCCGGCGTTTCACGGGCTTTAAAGTAGCGAAAAAAGTTTCAACAAACTACTCGCCGCAAAGACGGCTCCGCCTTTAAAGTAGTGAGGAAAGTTTAAACACAGATGACAATACATTTAAGTTTCCTTTCACATTGTCCTTCACGCCGATTTAACCGACCACGTTGTCACAAAAAAATACCTTCTTGGATTTCGCATGTTGCATTTTTAACCCACGCGACGCCGGGCATATCTACTAGTGAATTATAAGTTTAGTTGATAATAGTTTTCATTTTAGAAATAATTGAGTTTATTGACTGAGATAAAAACGGAAAAAAAAATTGCATTAGAAAATAACAGTAAACTGCAAAAGAAGGGGGGGGGGCATTAATCTTTGCTCAAAAAGCAAAATCACACCTGCTATTGAACCAGAGAGCGTAAGCGTTAAACTGACTATAAACAGTTTCTTTATTCAATAATAATAAAAAAAGAATTATTTCTTCTTCCCGGAAACTAACTGATAGTTATTAAGAGCAACAGATTTCTTCTTAGAAAACCACACAGTATGGAATTCAGTTGTCCACTAGTACCTCCTTTAGGGTCCACATCTGTCTAAGGCAGAGGTTCCCAAATTCCAGACATCCACGGACCCCCTCCAGAATATCACTAACTTTACTGACCCTTCCCCCCTCCCCCAGGAAAAAAAAACCTGATTTGATGCATTTATTTTTATTTATTTTTTCTTTTAGTATGATTGGGCATTTTTTTCTTCAAATTAATTTTTTCATTGTTCTGTAGATTTTTAGAGCTCTTTTCTACACTAAAAAACAGATGTTGTTTTGACAGTATAATACAGCTAATTTTATAGTAGTAGACTGTAAGGCTCGACCGATGCATCGGCGTCGATGGTTCAAATTTTTTTCTATCGGCATCGGCGGCCGATGTTAACTTGAGAAAACAATTGGCCTATCGGCAGTGTAAAACATCAAACGCCGAGGCCTGGCCGATGTTTTAGAATTTAATAAATAAATTAATACATATAAGAATAAATAAATAAATGGAGCCTTAATATTATACTGCCTAACACAAAGCAAAAAAGTTTATTTTCATAAAAATAAGGAAAAAAAACTAAAGTTTAATTATAAATTTCGGGCTAAGCTGCATGAATTTTTAATACATAATTCAGTTTCAAACATACGGCATGCCAAAATATACGTTTGGATCATCAACCAGTTAATCATTACGTTGTCTATTGGTATCTGTATGTATCAATTACAATTCAAAAATGCCAAGCTGTAGAAGGTTGAGCTGAAGAAGGTCAGATGTTGTAAAAAGTGTATTTATTGCTTTTTTTGTAGCTGTGAAATTTCTTATTTCAATGCAGACTGAAACAACACTTCAAACTAAAACACACACTAAATTGACAACCATCATTCTTAATTTTCCAAATTTGTAACTCAAAGTTGTTGGGTGGTTGTAACGCAAACTGAAAAATTGTTGGAATTAATTTTTGCGCATTTCTTTTCTTTACTTTTTTTTTGTTTGTATGTGAATGAAAGCCTTTTTTTTTTCTTTTTAATTTTAAAAAGATGTTAGCCAGATGAACACATTTATTTTAAGAGAAGAAGGGATCTATATTGCAAAATTTTGAGGAGGGTCCACCTCTGGTTTCTCTGTTATGTGATAAGATTATCGTTTTCATTTTTCTTTTCTGAGATCTAATATGGTTACTCAATTCTAAATTATCCAGTATTGAATTGAATATTAAAGCTGTCCACTGTCACTTTATTTTTATTTATAACCTTGTTTATTATTATTATTATTAAACCCTTTATATATTTTATTTCAATGTTAATCAGTTTTGCTAGTTTTGTTGTTACTTATTACTACCAATTTTCACACATAAGTCGTAAAATGTTTCCTGTTTTACTTTATAGCCTGTTCTGTCATCCTCGATTTTTCATGTATTTTCAATTCAGTTGTAGCTGCTTCCAAAATATTATTATTTTTTGCTGACTACGTGCTTCAACCTCTTGAACATCAACATTGTAATGGATAACTTTGAACTCTACTCTTAATCCTTGTGTCCAAAAATGTGTCTGTCTTGTTTGCCTTCCCTCCACAAACGGAAATTTAACCGCACATATGCATCAGAGTTGTTTCAAAACAGCATCATTCATAAAAGGTTCTTTTTGTTAATTTTGTTTTGTTTTTTCAAGCTTTATCTTTTGTTTGTGAAGAATTTAGAAAATAATATCAATGTAGAAATTTGATCAATGATCCCTAGCAGCATAATCTCATCGACTGATGATCGGCCATTCATCGAAACCCGATGAAATTCTCATCGCCCGATGATCGGATTCGATAAGTTCGCATCGGGCATTGCTCCAATATGTCTCATCGAATCCGAGCAACAAAATCCGATGAGTTTTGCTCGAAATACGATGAGATTTGAGGCAATTTACGAGCAGTGCAGTCCCGTGCAGATGAATTTAGGATCAATTTTGGATGCTCGGCCTATTTTCATCGGGAAAATTGATCGGATGATATCGCTTTTCGATGAAAAGTAGCTCATCGAAAACCGTGCTCGGATACTGATCGGAGCGATGTCATCGTGCGTTACGGGATCAGTTTACGAGGAGTTCGATAATCGGCCGAGCAAAATCCGATGAGTTGATGCTACTTAGGTATTAACTTCGCATAAATTTCTTTCTCTTTTTTTTTTTTTTTTTTTGAAATTGTAGCTGCGTTTTAAGAAGCTCTTTTTTTTTCATGGTTATTTTTCAATAAAATAAGTTATGTTACTGTCGCAGCTTTTAACGAACATGCAAACATTTCTGTTCATACATTTTAAATAAGTATAGAGAAATTCAAGCTATGACTTATTATTGTGATTTAACTGTTGCCTTTTTTGGTTAACTTTGGTTTAAAAATGTCTAAAAGAACTTTTCCACTCATACAATGTAATTTATTGACTGGCTCACTGTTTTTTTAATGATTACACAACATAATGTAAAGTTCTTTTACCAAGTTTAGTGTATTTAAATCCACATATTATTTCTGAAGTCTTGGTTTTATGTTTATTTTAAATAATAAAGCAGTTACTTAATACTAAACACAGTATCTGCTTCAAATTTTTATCTCAAACGTTTCCGTTCATGTTCAAGAAATTAATTTACAAATAAAAGAGTATATTGCGAACCGATGCAGAATTGTTTTACAGAGATTCATGTTACAAATATCGACAATTTTAACAGGAATTTAGTCAAATACCGTCCAGCTGATACCGAATTCAGGATTCAGAATATTGCTAATTTTACAGTAATAAACTGTGAATTGCTAATTTTACAATGATAAACTGTAAAATAGCTATTTTTACAGTTTATTACTGTGCTTTTACAATTTTAAACTGGAACCTCTGCTGCCAGTCTTGCTTACAGTGTTGTACTGTAAAAACAACCACTTTTCTTTGCAGTGTAGTTTTCATGACTTAACATTATAATTTTGAGCTACGAAAGCAAAAATTTATTCCAAATTGAATTAGGTGTCAAATATGCGTTAAAATTGAGGGGCGGGGAGTTGGGAGGGGGGTCTGCATGTACTTAAACAAGAGCTTTTTTATTCTCCATATATGTGTTTTCGTTTGGAATAAAAATATTGTTACACTCCCAATTTAATTTCATCTTTTTTTTTTTTTAGTTTTAGCAGGATAGCACACAGCGGAGTCCCGGAGGTCCACGTAGTAACTCTGACCTTACGGATATATTCTCTAGTCCCAGTCGCTTTTGAAAGGGACCTCAGTGTTATTTACCTCAAGGACAATCTATTTAAGCGGCATTCATAGAGAAATTTTTAGAACAAAAATGTATGAATAAAAGAGTGCGAAATACTGAATTTAGTGATTTCAAGACTCACTTTTATCTAAAATCAGCAACTGAAATATGTCATGATTCACATGGGTATGCAAAGAAACTAAAATGTTCTAAAATAGTTTAATTTTTACTAATTTCACTCTTTCAGTAACTTCATAGGATTTTTTTTTTTTTTTTTTTCAAATTTAAATATGGGCACGTGTATTGCAATAAATGGCCGTTAAAAATTCTTGTTATTCCGTCACAACACCATAAACTTTAATTATTTTAATAATTAATTTTTAGACAATGCATAAAAATTATTACAATTAACAGTTTGTTATTGTTACGTCTCTATCTTTAAAATATTCACCAGTTCAAAGATTGCATTAATACATATTTCACAGAAAGTTTCTGTTTGTCCTAAGTTCCTTTTTGTTCCTTTTGACATAAAAGGGGGGGGCTATGTTTTCTTTCATATTTTTAATATTTTAATTGTTAATGAGGAAATATAATGAAATAATGTCAGTTTTAATGAAAATAAATTCATTGTAATAACTTATTAAAAATGTCACTGTGTCAAGAAGAAAGCATCTGGTCACACATGGAGTTACCTTGAACTAAAATGAATTATTTTTCCTATCATAATCAACATAGAAAAAACATAGAATCGTAATAAAATGAAATACTTTTGAGAAAATAAAACAACAGTGAAGAAACAAACGAGGAAACTAAAAAATATTGCCATGGCAGCAAAATAAGCGTTAATAACTTGAATAGAGGAAAGTTTTTTTTTTTTTTTTTTTTTTTTTTTTTTTTTTTTTTTTTAATTCAAGCTAAAACGATTTAAACTTTTTTTTTTCCTAATTGAGATGAAAGCTTTGATCAATGACCGCGAATCGGAATTGGATCTGAGATTTAAAAATCACTCTTTCGGACAGCGTAAAAAGGAAATCTGTTGAATAAATTATCAATTCTTATTGATGGCTTTAATGAGGAAATTATACACTGAAATCAAACAAATTCTTCAGAAAATCGAGTGAAAACATCGAATAACTCTTGTCTTATTTATGTTAGATAATTGAAAAAAATCCATTTGAAGCAGAAAAATCCGTTCTTTCAAATGCTATATAATATAAATGTGTGCAAGTAATTAACCCCCCCCCCCATATTTGGGAATTCATGTGGATATTGTGTCTTAAATTGGTATGAAACGAACTTTTAGTCGAACTCTTTTCAAACCGGTTTCCAAACCTTTTCAATCCTGAAAGAAACAAGCAGTCAAACTTTCAGAGAATTGGCCTTGGTAGTTCTTGAGTTTTACACTTTCAAGCAAACACTTTTTTTGGAGACTTCCTTTTATACTATGTAGAGGTGTAAACTCAGCAGTGAAGATAGTGCATGGCCATGGACAAACTTTTCTAGCAAAACCTCCCTAGTCTGTAATAATTATGATTTACATTGCATTGTATAAGCAAAAATGTTGTAAGGTAAATGTTTTGTAATTCAGATTTATTTGAAATAAGCTGTTAAATTTCCAACTTTATTTCTATAGCATGGAACTACTTTGTTTTCTGCTGTAAATTGTACATTACCAAAAAAAGTGGGGGGGGGGGGATGAACGGAACGGATTGTTTGAAATAAATCAAAGTTGAAAAAAAATATTGATCTTGGTTAGTTTTTGATAAAAATTTCATTTTTAATGAAAGAAAAATAAATTATTCCCAATCATTTAGCCTGGGTTAAATATTTTCTGCATTTTCCTTTCATTGTTGATATACTGTTTTATTAAATTACAGGAGAGAAATAAATTGCTATGGAATCCGAGAGAAGTGGACGAGGCGTCCGCAGCCTTCTCTCAGGATAGAATACACGCAATGATAATCCATAATTTCAGCAGATTTTAACCTAGCAATCGATTTTAGACCGACAAAGTTAGAGGGTTGTAATTTAAATGTTTCAAATGAGAGCTTGATTCCTCCAAGCTATTCCAAACCCAACAAACGTAATGTTTTCGTACGGGAATGGGTTGATTTTATGGATTTTTTGGGGAGATTTTTATAGAAATCTCTAGGAATAGTTGGAAAAAAAAGACTAAAAAAGGCAAAAAAAAAAAAGAGCGCATCACACAGATTACATTTAAGCACTTTTGTGTGTGAACAATTACAAAAATCAGAGCGACATAGTAGTCAATTGCTCAATAAAATATTTAGCATTGTTTTGCCATAAGGCAGGATCCTTCTCAGAGCGCTCGAACAAAAGAATATTTTTATTAATCTTTAACGAGATTATGAATAAAGATATTGATATGGGGTGTGTTATAGGCTTAATAAATGCTTCCTCGAACAACATTACAAAATTGCTTTGTAGTTTCTGCACTTTTAACAAACAAAAATACCATTTGAACAGAATATTTTGGTTAGTTGGTTGGTCTGGTCTACGCGGGTCCTGAAATTTCAAATATGGGCATTCTAAAACAGAAATATTTGGAATTTTTAGATTCAATTTAAATTACTAACAGCCGACCGAACTAAAAGTTTTGATGCACATGCAAGAGTAACAAGAAGTTCCGTCCAGAATTAAACGAGCCTACTTTCCCCTATACCAACAATGACATTCTAGCATCCGATCAATATTTTCTTTATTATCTAAGACTGAAAATGTATGATAAACATATATTTTTGGCACCTAACTCTCATTTCTCTAAAAGCAAAGTATGTCTGTTTTATCTGATGAAATAGGTACGAAAATGTAAGTAAACGCAAAACTAAAGTAGTAGCACGTTTGCGACAAAGCAGTTAATATAAGTGCTGGGGAAAAATGATCCGACATGGACTTAAGAGGGATTTAAAACTGCGTGAATGAAATTTTGGTAAGGGGCCGTATACAAAGTGAAATTAACAGTCTTAATTTTCGGATGCGATTTTTTTACTATAGAAAAATATTTTTCAGGCCGCAAGCAGCTATAGTACGAAAGATATTAGGGAAAAACGATTCAGAGACACACACAAAAAATGCCACCACCATATACTACCCACACACAAATGACCACATTCAAAATGTAACTTTCAAGGTCAAAGTTTACCGATCAGAGCAAAAGAGTTAACTTTTTTTTTCCGTTTTCAAGAAAAAACTAATGGTACTCGCTATACTGTATTAACTTTAAGTAATTAATAGCAAATTTTCTGATCAAGAGACAATTTCGGGTATGAAGTTAAAAAAAGAGGAAAGAGAAGCCTCAAAATAATGAATTGCTTGCAAAGAAACAAACTAATATTTCCTCCATATCTGCAGAATATCCTTTTCCTACAAAGCAAGCATTGGAAAAGGCAATGAAGAAATATAGAAAAGCTTTACCCAACAGTCCCGGAAAGAAAGTTCTATCCATCCAAAAGCTGGCATCAGGTATAGGAGTTATTATAGGAAATCCTAAATCCGACAGACACTTGTTAAGTTTGTCAGATAATACAAAACAATAAGTCCTCAACTTTTATAATAATGATGAAATTTCGCGATTTTTTTTCCCACAACAAAGATGTTAAATCTGTAAAGAACTCTGTTGCCAATAAGAGGAAGAAGCTACAAAAGGGTTTGCTCATGCATAACTTAGAAGAAGTCCATCAATTTTATTAAAAAATGAAATAAGAAAGAAGATATTGGTTTTGAAAAATGTTGCGAGTTAAGGCTAGGAAGTTCAAACAGTGGGCTCAAAAGATCAAAGATGAGATAAACAGGTCAAAGCTTTGAATGGCCCAAACCTGATAATATTCAGTTTGCAGAAGCTAAATTTTCTTTGACAGACCCACTTAAGTTAAAAGGGAGCCTTCCATTTGCCATTTCCTACGCCAGTATAAATAAATTAATTAATTAATTAATTTAAAAATAAATAAATAAATAAATAAAAAATATTCGACATAAGTTTAAAAAAATGAAAAAGTAATGTAATTATCAATGATATTAGCCATAATAACTTATATTCAATGTATCTATTGCTTGTTATTCGATGGTTACGTTAGTCACGCACCATTTTGACCAAAGTGACACTTGACTTAAGACTAAAAAGACTCAAAATTTAATAAATGTGCTATATGTTTTTAAAAGCTAACATTCCATAGTTTTCAAATATATGAGCCAATTTTTAACACTTGCTTAACTTTCAGAAATTTTTAACTCATAACATGAACATTATTTCCTAGGATTGCAAAAATGTTACGTTAATCACACTGCTATTTTGGTTGAAAAAATATCTGTTGTCAGTAATTTTGTTTTAAATTTCTCACAGAAATACTACATGTATATCATGTACATTGTAAATCCACTGACACAGCGAAAAATTATTTTTTATCCTTTAAGTTACAAGTAAAATGAGTTATAAAATCATCAGCTCTGAATGTTACGTTAGTCATTATGGAATGACCCCAAAGCATAAAAATGCCGATTTTTTATTTATTTATTTATTTATTTTTATTTTATTTTATTTTTTTACGGATGTCACCAAGAAGCAATTTTGCAAATTTTGTTAGTATAGAACCAGCTACAGTAGAGATTGTATCTATAAACAACAAAAGAAAAGTATATACAGGGTCCGGCGTAATGAGTAGGATATAAAAAATATTTTTGAAAAAACAAATATAACAGAATTAAAAACTTCAATTGGAAATTGCTCTAAAAATTTTTAAAAAAAATATTCCTTGAACACCATTGATACTACTTTTAAACATAAGTTTTGAAATCCTCGCAGAAACAGTAAATAGAATCATACGTAACAGCAATGCAACTATAAATATAAATATAAATTTTAATGAATCCAGGTTGTTTAATGGCTTTCGTTTATATTACATTGGTAATTACGTATTAGTGTAATGGTAGAAATATCCTGTTCTTAATTTTCAATGGTTTCTATGAAAAGTGTTGGCAAAATATGGTTAAACATCATTTTACCTATCGTTTTTGCGCCGACTTCAAAACTTATGTTTAAAAGTACAGTAGCCCCCCGTTATATCGCGCTTTTCAGGGGACAAGAAAAAAGCGCGATATATCCAAAAGCGCGATATAACCGAGGTCAATGGGTTAAAGATTGTCATCCTGTATCATAGAAAAGAAAAAATAATTTTGGTTCTGAATGAAGGAAAATGCTTTAAACTAAACTTTTGATTTTTAGTGGTTTTTTTTAATCAAAATGCGTTATCAAAAGGTTTTAAAAGTTTTACTAAGTATGTTTGACTATTATTTTTTTGAAATGGACGCTTAACGTAACAATTAATGTTACGTCGGTTAATCAAGCTTTCATTATTGTGACTAACACTTTTGTACACGCGCAATGAATTGTGTTAATACATCATTTCACCAGTTTCACTTCCCAAGTAGCACACTTCGTTTCTTAAAGGTTGTAAAATGGTTATTAACGTTGTAACAACCGCTTAAAAACGTTTATAAAACGTTTAAAGGTTATTTGTGCTACCTGGGTTAGCAATCGATTTCAAGCCGAGAGAGTAGCTGCAGGCAGTTACACTGTAAAAAATGAATGTTGTTTTTACTGTATAATACAGCTAATTTTATAATAGGGTCATTCCATATAAAGTCAACAAATGGGCCGTGCCGCACCATTTTTGATTTTGATGATATTTGGTAGGTAATATGCATCAATATTCTGGACCTCCAAACTGTTTCATTTTTTTCTCGAAAAAATTTTATTCTCGAGATATAGCTATTTTTTTGCTCCGCCGATGAGTAAAATTTGGCATTTTTGATCTTTTTTCTAAGAGCTCTGGTAAATTTATTTAGAATGGTAGAAAGATCAAACATGACTTATTTTAAAGCTAAAAGAATAAACTTTAATTTGTAAACAAAAAGAAACGGTTTGAGTTAATCCTAAATATAAATTTTTGCGAGTCAATTCGCGGTTCAAAAAGTGCCGTTTTCGTCATTTCAAGCATAAAAAAGTATATGAAGGACTGACAGTGGGGTTCCAATTTTTTTTTCTCTTGCACCCAGTTATATGTACTAGAAGCACAGACAAAAATAAGATGATACCAGTAGTCTTTCATTATGAAAAAATTGCTTAAACTTGAGAAAAAATAAAAATTGGCCTTTTTAACTCCCCAAAAACGGCCTGTGGAACAGGTAGTAAAAATTTTCAAATGCATGGAGTAAAAAGGTGTTACATTGGGTATACGCCCAAAATGTCGCGGCCGAAATGTCGTGGGCCAAAATGTCGCGGCCAAAATGTCGCTGGGAAAAAATGTCGCTGGCCAAAATGTCGCGGGTCAAAATGTCGCCGGTCCAAAATGTCGCCGGGCCAAAATGTCGCGGTCTAAAATGTCGCTGGTCAAAATGTCACCGGTCCAAAATGTCGCCGGGCCAAAATGTCGCGGTCTAAAATGTCGCTGGTCAAAATGTCGCCGGTCCAAAATGTCGCGGTCCAAAATGTCGCGAGCAAAAATGTCGAAGGTCCAAAATGTCGTGGGCCAAAATGTCGCCGGTCCAAAATGTCGTGTGTCCGAAATGTCGCCGGTCCAAAATGTCGCGTGTCCGAAATGTCGCCGGTCCAAAATGTCGCGTGTCCAAAATGTCGCCGGTCAAAAATGTCGCGTGTCCAAAATGTCGCCGGTCAAAAATGTCGCGTGTCCAAAATGTCGCCGGTCAAAAATGTCGCGTGTTCAAAATGTCGTCGGTCAAAATTGTCGCGTGTCCAAAGTGTCGCGTGTCCAAAATGTCGCCGGTCAAAAATGTCGCGGCAGTTCAAATGTCGTCAGACAAAAATGTAGAAGATCCGACATTGATAGTACCAAAAATTAAATTATATGAAAAGGCTTTTTTACACCAAATTAGCAAAAGATTGCTAATTGCTGTTGATGAACGTGTGCGTTAATGATAGAATGGACTAAAATTTTTGAAAAATACTAAAAAAAAAATTACCCTTTCGGCTTGTAACCGTTTCGAGCGTTTTCCAAGAAACAAATAGTTATCAAACAAGCGTCCGTTATTTATTTACAATAGCTTATTTCACCGTGACTCGCTATCTACCAACTTAAAAACGAATAGATTAGCAGCTCAAGCCAAGTTTAATTGATATCGAAAGGAAAATTTATGTGTTAAAAAAGAAGTTGAAGAAATGTGAAATGAATAAGACAGATATACAATGTTTGACATTTGTTTTTGTTAAAATTTCTTACATGATCGAAAGCAAGTCTATATAATTTAAGTGATAGAGGTGTTTTTATTTTCTTCTTCATAAAATGTGTAAAAGAAAGTATTGGATCAGTGAAAAATTGTCAATTTGGAAGAATTTACACGTTCTGATGTGTGCTGAATTCAATTTTATCGTTTATTTTTTTGGGCGACTCTACCACAAAACTTACTGCGTAAATTGGAATGAAATTCGGTACATACATATACCAACGAATATGTGGTTCAGTGCTGATTGGTTTTTGCCGCTAGTTCTTCCAAGTTTTTACATGCAAGAATGTAATGGAACGTTTTCAGCATAGCGTGATTACTATGTCTGAAGAAGGTTCAGACGAAATCAAATAAAAATTGGCCCATAAGAAGCCTTCAGAAGATACGCCACATCATCGAGGAAGCAGAGCAATTGAACTTTTTATTTTTCATTATTTGTGAGTGATGTATATCAAGAAGTAATGCAAGTATTCAGACAAAATTTTGTTTGTAGAAGAATCTTAAAGGTAGAGATGCTTATTCATTTCTGGCGTTAATCAGCTCAGACATAGTACTGTACCTTCGTTACAATCAGTATTTAAATGTGGAGTTGAATATAATACCATTTTTTCTCTTGAAATTTCACCTCCCCTTCCACCACTTAGTTGTTACAAAGAAAGCAATAATTACATGAACTAATTTGATTTCAAACGTCCCCAATAACTCTTAAAGAAAATGTTCTAGAAGAAAATTGCCGGCTACGCGGTGATTAAACGGTATTCCGTTTTTGCAAAAGGCAGAAAAAAAAGCCTTTACAGCAAATTTATTTGTTTAATTTCTTAGTGTGAAAAAAAGAAATAATCCTAAATATACTTAAAAAAAACTAAAAAATACGCTTTTAGAGTAAATCAAATTCAAAAGAAGATTTTGAAAACTGTTGAATATCCGCTAAGTTTACTTGCACTTATAATATGCATTTTGTGGACGATCGATGCCCTACTCAGAACTAATGGCAAATGCACTTATTATGCATCAACATGCAATATAGTTTAGCCTTTAGTAATAATAATGGTTTTTAACATATTACTTTTACGTTTGTAAAGAACGTGAATTTTATCTTTGACTCACAAGGGGACCTTACAAGTTATCACTCACCGATTTTGATGAGTTTTATATATTATGTAGAGGGACCCACCCTAAGTATTTTAGCAAAAATATATTCCTCAATGCGCCTTAGTTTTTGAGATATAACGATCCAAAGTTCAGCTCGAAGTTGTTACAGAGGTACGGTTGAGCAGTGGGCACAACAGCGGCCGTAGCCCAGTGAGCAAGGTCCCACACTCCGACCGCTGGAGGTCTGGGGATCGAGTTCCGTGAATTAACAATATTAAAAATTGAAAAAAAAAAATTATTTTCTAAATGAATAAATAAATAAAATAAAAATGAATAATTAAACGATTTTCCATTAACTATCGAATTTTTTTCGATATTAAAGAAAAAAAAATACGTCACGGGACTCGATCCCCAGACCTCCAGCGGTCGAAGTGGGGGACCTTGCTCACTGGGCTACGGCCGATGTTGTGACCACTGCTCAACCGTACCTCTATAATAACTTCGAGCTGAACTTTGGATCGTCGTTATATCTCGGAAACTAAGGCGCATTGGAGCATATCCTTTTGCTAAAATACTTAGGGTGGGTCCCTCTACATAATATATAAAACTCATCAAAATCGGTGAGTGACAACCTGTAAGGTCCCCTTGTCAGAGTTACATACCTACAAACAAACGAACAAAAAACAAACAAACCCACATGTGAAACTAATAAAAGCGTATTAAAAAGGAAGAAATTTAGCGTCCCTGGGCCCTAAGTACAGCCCTGAATAAACTATGGCATTATTTTGGTACTTAAATAATTTAAGCGTTAGAAGAAATCAATTTAGTTACATTTTTGTTAATAAATTAAGCTAATTTTATAAACTGTTACGTTTAAAAAAAGTTACTAAACAGGTGTATTTATCATATCGTGATAAGCTTATTAGTAAAATTGAGCTACATAATTAAGCTGCATTGAATTTGTGAATTGCTGGAAACATTAAATCTGTACTATGCACTTAGTGTCATTTAGGAACGGCTATATTTTGGACTGGAAACATTTTGGACCGGCGGATTTTCGGACCGGCGTTATTTTGGCCCGGCGACCTTTTTGACCGGCGACATTTTTGGCCCGGCGACATTTTGGACTGGCGACATTTTGGACCGGTGACATTCTGTCCCGGCGACATTTTGGACTGGCGACATTTTGGCCCGGCGACAATTTTGACCGGCGACATTTTGGTCTGGCGACATTTTTGACCGGCGACATTCTGGCCCGGCGACATTTTGGCCCGCGACATTTTGGGCAGACGATATTTTGGACCGGCGACATTTTGGCCCGCGACATTTTAGCCCGCGACATTTCGGCTCGGCGACATTTTGGACCGGCGACATTTTGGCCCGCGACATTTTAGCCCGCGACATTTTGGCTCGGCGACATTTTGGACCGGCGACATTTTGGCCCGCGACATTTTAGCCCGCGACATTTTGGCTCGGCGACATTTTTGCCGCGACATTTTGGTCCGCGACATTTCGGCCGCGACATTTTGACCCCAAACCCATTCAAAGACTGTTCGTACTTAAAGGTATGCATTAACTTGCTACCGATATAGTCATCGCAATTAGTAAAATGTGGACTCACAACATGTCGTACAGTAAAACATTCAACAATATCAATGTAAAGCAATCTATTAAGTATTTGACTTTGTTCCAACTGCTTATTTTTGTAAATTTTATCACAACCTCTATATCTCGAAGCCTTCGTATCTCGAATTTTTCTTCTGTCCCGTGAAATTCGAGATAGACAGGTTTGACTGTATTAATATTTAAATACTTTTTCTGGAAATTTTCAAAATTTGGCGACATTATATAGTAGTAAAGACCATGTTCTTCATACAGTTCATGAAATGAAACAATGATTTAACATTTTTCTAGCATTTGTAAGCTATTTTGTGATAAACTGATGCGTCTGTTACTACAGAATTGCCCAGGGGCTATCCATAAATGATGTCCCCCTTTTTGTACATCATATTTTACCTCTTCCCCTTTGACACAAAGTTTCGCACTTCATCTCCACCCCCCTTGTCATATGTTACGCTGGATTACAGAGATATGTTGTTGATATCACACTTCTTGTTACTCCCTCCCTACCCCCTTGTCACAAACTGTCACTACTTCACGAACTCCCCTCTCCCTTAAAGCATGACATTATTTATGGGCAGCTCTATACGAGAAGCCAAAACGGATT
Source organism: Uloborus plumipes (assembly GCA_038373865.1). NCBI lineage: Eukaryota > Metazoa > Arthropoda > Arachnida > Araneae > Uloboridae > Uloborus > Uloborus plumipes. Next base: position 24,173 of record JAXGGA010013045.1, read on the forward strand.
TCCATGTTAGATAGTGGCGATATTTGGGGACAAAATCTTAACGTCTCCATAAAAGATCGGTAGATTTTGAGTAAAAAAATTTTTTTAGTAATTAAAATACTCCTTTTTCTTAGTAAAATGTTTTCAGACATGTTTTCAGAGTAGGCCCGTCATTTAGGAGGGCAGGGGGGGGGGGGGTCAATTGCCCCCCTGACCTTGAGAAATTAATGTATTTACCTATAAATGGGCGTGGCTTTTGATGTTCTCCGATGAAATTGCATTGTGTTTGGACCCTTTGCCCCCCCCCCCTGGAAAAGCTTGAAATTACTTCCGTTTTAGAATAAAATTTTCACATTAGATAATAATGTAATCACCTGCAGTTGATTGAACTCAATAAAAAGTTTCACTTTTTCACGTGCTGTCTCGCGTACGTGATACTTATCTTTCATTTTCTTCCTTTCATCTCTCTCTTTTTCTAATATTTACTTTTTATATTCCTGGAAAAAAAAAACAAAATCCTTTTATATCATAGATTTAAAATAATAACAATACATGTGCTCAACTCAACATAACTACGTAACCATGATTATCTTATAAAACTACTTTGTGCCGTTACTATGTAATCAAGATTTTGTTTAACGTTTAAATTACCCTACGCTAAGATATTCACTTCTTTTACCGACCCTGCAATTGCGTGTTACTAATCTAATTGCCAGGTCAAAATCAAAGAAGCAACACTGCAATGTTTAGCATTCCACAGTGTCCTGATCTCCCAGTAATTATATACCATTGAATCCTAATTTCCGCAGTCGTGTTGCGATTAATCTGCAAAGATGGATAGAAAAAAGTAATCACGTCTTTCATTGTTTTTCTTGTTGTTGTTTTTTTTTTCCACCTGAAGGAGAAAGCTCTATGATAAGTTTAAAGGGAAAGTGGTTTTAGTGCTATTATAGTAACTGTCAAGATTATCGGCTTTCTTTCTTTTTTTAATAGAGTGCATGTTAACAATTATTGTTTGCTTCCCTGTGGTCTTACGAAATAGCTGCTTTGCTTTTGTGAACTTGGGTACAACAGTCATTTAGTTTAACTTCGATCGTTTTTTGATGCCCCGATACCAGTTTATTTCAGGCTACGGCTCTGGTTCCTGAAATTTTTACAATACAATTACGCTTTTGAGTTTCAAATTTTAGTTTTCAATTTTTATTAGCAAAAGAACAATCAAATAAATAATAGCATAATCAACAGCTTACACAGAAAATACAAATTCAACTCACGGTTATGTGTTTTTATTTTATTCATTTATTTTTTAAGTGAAAATAAACATAAAAAATATCGCCTATTTTAACATTCGACATGAAAATTTTTCGCAAAATACGAGGTGTGTTCAAAAAATAACGGGAATTTTAATTTTTTGAAAAAAATATTAATTTATTCATCTACATTGATGTTGTCACCTTCAAAGTAATCCCCCCTGGATAATATACACTTGTGCCAGCGCTTCTTGCAATCCTCGAAATGCTTATTAAATTCGATCTTTGGGATAGTCTTTAGCTCTTTCAGCGATGCACTCTTAATCTCCTTTATGCTTGTAAATCGACGACCCTTTAAGGTTCTTTTTATTTTTGGGAATAAGAAGAAATCACACGGAGCCATGTCTGGCGAATATGGAGGCTGAGGTATCATTACAGCATTGTTTTTGGCTAAATATTTACGAATAATCAATGAAGTGTGTGCTGGTGCATTGTCGCGGGGCAAACGGAATGACTTGTCTTTCCACAAATCTTGGCGTTTTCTACGGATTGTTTCACGCAAACGACGTTGAACTTGTAGATAGTACTCCTTGTTAGCCGTTTGGCTTTGTGGCAAGCATGTGGCTTCATGGTGCACTATGTCATTAAAATAAAAAAAACACAGTGAGTAGAACCTTCAAATTTGCCCGCACTTGCCGAGCCTTTTTCGGTCTTGGCAAGCCATTGTGCTTCTACTGGGATGATTGGACCTTAGTTTCGACATCATACCCGTATACCCATGTTTCTTCACCTGTTAAAACACGTTTCAGTAATTCTGCATCGTTGTTGACTTCATTTAGTAACTCTTGGGAAACTTCCATTCGCCGGTTTTTTTGTTCAAAAGTCAACAATTTTGGAACAAACTTTGCTTCTACACGTTTCATACCTAAATACTTCAAAAATATTTGATGGCATGAGCCAATAGATATTCCAACATCATCAGCAACTTCTCTGATTGTGATTCGGCGATCGTTCATAACCATTTCGTTCACTTTTTCCACGATTTCATCGGTTGTTGATGTGTTCGAGCGTTCAGTGCGTTCATCATCTTCAACGTCTTCACGGCCATCTTGAAAACGCTTATACCACTCATAAACTCTTATTTTACTCATAGCAGAATCCCAATAGGCCTTTATCAACATTTCACAAACTTTGTTACACTTAATATCATTTTTTACACAAAATTTTACACAAATTCTTTGTTCCATTCCATTCATCCAACAAAATCGCCAAACCAATAAAACACCTCTAACCTTACCTGTTGCCAACGAGAAAGTAACGATGAAAACAGTTGGCAATTTTATGTTTTATTTTAAAGGTATGTCTACCAACATAACACAACAAAAAATTGTCAATCGGACTCTCCAAACCCGCGCAATTTAAAAATTCCCGTTATTTCTCGAACACACCTCGTATAGCCAATAGCGAAAAAACTGAACCCAATTCAAAAAATTATTTCGCCAAATTTATAGCCAAGTTGACGTCAAACACTTGGCAACCAAAAGCTTGGCGATATATTGCCAAGTGGTCGCGCTAATTCTAACATTATTACGTTAACCCTTTAACGCAGAATTTTTATCAACGTTTTCATCATACTTTGTCAATTATTTTGTACTAATTTAAATCAAAATAAGGAGAAAATATTATCCTTAGCATGTTAAGAATTTTCTGGTTATGTAATGCAGCATAGGACAGCGATGTTCCTTTCTTCGTAAAAGGTAAAATATTCATGGGAAATCAGTGTTTCGTTCTCTGGGACACCGGTGTCCCATTTCTGCTTCAAAAGGTTAAAAGAAAGTAAAAAAATTCAAACCATCAACTCACATTGAATTTTCCGTCCCTAATTTAACAAAAATCTAAAATTTATATGAATGAATGCTGAATGTGCTGATGTTATTAAATTTTAATAAAAAATTAAAATTGAATAAAATACTAATTATTTATTTTCATTAAAAATCAGCTCAACTGTAAGAACGAAAATGAATTTTATATAATGGTATAATTAGTATTCGATTGTTATTAGATATTAGAGCAAAATTAGTACTGTATTACTCAATAGGAACCAATATTAAATGAAATATATCAGCCAGACACCAAACCATTCAGAAATTAAAAGCACAGAAATCTATATCTCTTGTTTTTAAATCTTGTTCTGAAATAAATTTAAGCCCGAAATAATAAAATAGTAATATTAATATTTAAAGGTCTACTAAAAATTTCGGTAGCCCTGGAGCAAAAAGAAATTTAGAACTGCAGCTTTATGGAAAACACAACTAAACTGCAGCTTTATATCCTGTTCCCTACTTTCATGTGGGGTAATTTCGTTTATGGGGTCATTTTCGACACCTACGTCATGTGGGGTAATTTCGAATTACTTTATATTATCTAGTACAGAAGTTCCCTAAGTAAATCCCGTGGCGCACTGGGGTCCCGTAAAAGAAAAGTGAGGGGTGTTGCGAAATATCTATGGCAGAGTTTCCCATAGCGAGGTCCGCTATTCTATCCCGCTGAAACGTAAAAATAGTTGAAATTGAGGAACGAGTAACAATAATTTTATTCAAAACGGAAGCAAATTCGAAGAGTTAAAAAAAAGTTCTTGTTTACTTACACGCAGGCCGCAGCAAAACTCCCAGAAACACCGATCTGCTCTTAGGAAGAGGGGGGGGGGAAGGCCCACAAAAATGGTCATTTTCAGAAGGGGGCTGGATTTTAGCAATCTCTGGCTGTGTTTATGGTATCAATATACATTATTTAAGAGAAAATCTCGCTATAATGAAAAACATTGCTTGATACGTGAAATAGTGTTTCAGTTCATCTCATTTCATTTGTTTATGCCGTTCAAATTACCATAAGATCATAATTATTAACAAAAACTGTACTTATTGATTTTTAAAGGACAATATAATTTGAAGTTTATTAATATCGTGTAACGCTTATGCCCAATTCAATGTAATTATCAATACGCGAAGAAAATGGCCAAGGATCGCACATACAGCTCCAAGTAAACAAGAGTGACTCGATGTTGATAGCATTATTTTACTGAAAAGATCTCATTTATCAAAAGAATACTAGGTGACCCGTGCGGAATTCCGCAAAAAAAAAAAAAAAAAAAAAAGGAAAAAAAAAAGAAAAAAAAAAAAAAAAACTCTAAACTTAAAATTTAATACGACAATTTTTATTGGCTTCATTTGCACAGCATCGCCACCTACTGCCGTCGTTCTGACAACTTTTCAAAGAGATCAAAGACACGTTCACTTTTACAACTACTACAAAAGTAATACCCTATATTAAAATCAAATACCCAAGGCTACTACTAAACTAAATACTAACGTTGTCGCAAAACTACCATAGTATTTTGAAACCATAAAAGTTACAATTAAGGTTTACCGAGCTAAGCCTTGGCTTGAAATGTCGCATTTAAAATTGATTTGAACAACAATGTAACGATTTTAACGTTTGAGCAAAAAATTTAACTTTTTCAAACTTCAATCGCTTATAAGTCGCTTAAACGTGGATTTTCGAGATTCTCGTTACGCGGCGCTAGCGCAGAAACGTTCTAAAGAACGCATTTTTTTAAATCTTTCGAATGAAATCAAAATGGAGACGATACGACAATTATTTCGCTAGATAGAGTCAATTTTGTGCCCAAAAATTGAAGTTCGAATAAAAAACGAACCGACACTTTTTAGAGGGTGGGTCTAATTTTCGTCAATAGCCCGCGGGATAAGCTTCAAAATCATAAATTTTCTTGCAATTCGATAAAGAAATGAGCGAGTTTCGACCGGGTATAGGATTCGGCTTAGAGAAATAATATATGGAGATACTGAAAGGGTCTCATCTCATTTTTGAAATTATTTCTACACTAGCAAAAATACCCGGCGTTGCCTGGGCCAGTAAAAATATTGAGAAACAATTTATAATCGCTTTTTTTCCCCAAACTAAAAGAACTCAAAACGTACCGCTTTGACGATTTAAAATGTCGCTAAATTTGCGGTAACTGTTTTGGGATACCTAGGATAATTTTTCTCCCCTCCCTACTTTATGCAAATATGCTTAGGTATTATTAAGCCAGTAATTTTTGTCAAAGAAAAATTGTCATTTAATGCTAAGAAAATATTGCTGACCATGAAATGACGCTAAAAGTTTTTGTCCTAAGTGATTTCGAAATTAGTAGGGAGCATTTGACAATTATTTGTGCGAAAAACACAAATTAATGGTAATTTTAGTTTTGGGGTCTGATTAATTTCGTATGCGGATTACTTTCTGCTTTGACGTAAGTTTCAAAAGTTTTTTAATGACAACGTACGGAATCGGCCAAAAAAAAAAAAAAAAAACAACTTTTCTTCAACTGTGGGAGTATTATTTCGATGATTAAGATTTTGGCGCAGTCTACAAATATCAGACAACAATCGTTTTATTTTAGTTATATCGTAAGAAGTAAAGTATTATTACATAGTCTTTGGCGCCAGAACTGGCGTCAGTGGAAAACATTACCCATAATCTTAGTTATTATAATATTTTTGCAACAAATTCGGCAAGATACCTGTTCGATTGTATTCTAAGTGACCAATTGTAAGTACCGCCCAATCAACGCCAACAAATTTTTAAAAATACTGTAAAATTGTATTTAAAGTTCCATTAAAGTGGAAAATACTGAACCTAATCCATTTATTAGTTGCCAATCTCTTCAAGCGATTACATTACCGATACTCTAAAACACTAAAACACATACTGTCGGCCCCGCTCAAACGAATACTGTCGGTTCCAAGAAATATTATTTGATTAAGCGGAGAATTCGATTAAGCGGAATCTTTAGCATTGCGTCTATGGCATGGGAAATATCTAGTTCCAGGATATTTTATTCGTTTATCCGTTAGACGATTAAGCAGTACCGACAAATTCACGAAACTTGTGAAAATAATTGATACAGTCAACAATTTACTAACAAAGGAATACAATTTATTCTAAAAAAATAATATTTTCACGCAGCAATGCACATTAAAAAACACATTGCTTAAGGATAAATATTCTACTTACACAACTAAGACTACAAAACGTTTTAAATACAAATCATGGTAAAAGCCTGGATATTCCCCATGAAGCTGGAAAAAAAACCTTCATGATTTGACTTGAGAAAAGCCTTGGACATTAAATACGGAAAGAAGAAATGATGCCCGCAATTTTAGCTTTCGACAGGGAGTTGAGATGATACACTAAATACTGAGTTAGTTTGGTCAATGCCTTTTGATTTATGAGAAATATGTACCTTAAATTGGAATGAAAAAGACGCTACCGATCGAACTTTTTTGAATATCGTTATAAATTATAGCCTATGTGTTATTCTGATGTATATGCTACATTATGGTAAAAGTTTCATCAAAATCCATTCAGTAGTTTTTGCGTGAAAGAGGAACAAACATACATCCATCCATACATCCATCCATCCATCCATCCATACAAACTTTCGCATATATAATAGTAGTAAGATACATCTCATTTTCTGCACTGACCCGTAAACTTAAAGTATGCCTTAATTTTAGACAACAAAACTGAGAAATTAACATAACTTTTTTTTGCGCTTGTGTGTGTTGTAATATTTGAGACTACATCACTTGAAACTACTATTGCGTAAAACCTTGATTTTCTCCAATACTTCTTTTTTTCTTAGCTGTAGCACTTTTGCTGTGCCGTGGTGCCGATAGATTGTTTTATAGAACGCTTTATGTAGTTGTTGCCCTAGTGACTGGCCGAGTTCTGGTGCACTTACTCAACGCAAAATTTAAAAAAGAGGAAAGAAAGAAAAAGAAACCCTCTGCTCTACTACATGTTTTCTTCATTATTTTTACATTCAAAAACACCAACAACTCGTGTGGCTTACTGCCAGTTTCTATGCATCTTAGAAGATAGGTCACAGCGTCTGCAATAATTAAACCGACTGCAGTTTGTCTAGAATCCGCTTTTGTAATTACGTCTGCACGAAGCATTTTTAAATTTTATTTTTTTTTTCTCTCCCTTTTCTTACAAAATTTCTTCAGGTGAAATCACCACAACTCAAATAAATATATTCACACCACTGCAACTCTAATTTAGGCCTTCTCATTCCTAGGCTGTTATTATCACAGAGGTAAACCTTCACCGTATACAACTGGAAAAAAAGGGAAAAAGAAACTGGCATTTGCATAACGAGTTTTATCGCCTGATATAAGACTTATCGCGCAGTAAAAAAGAATACCCTACAGGTTGTAATCATCTACGATGGTGGCCTTAGGTCTGAAGATAAAATTATGCTTTTCGGAGTCTGCATTTCCACTCACACAAGTGGGGTTTTGGGCAATTTTGCTCTTCGTGTTCAAAACGCTTTTAGATTCTGGAATCAGTTTGCGCGGCAAATAAAGTGAGCTTATCTTTGCCACCTTATTTAATTTGTTTACTTTCTAGAATAACAATAATTTACAGCGTAGATTAATGGAGTTTTTTTTTTCGTATAGCTCTAGCTATGCTATCATAGATTGTAAAATATATAATTATTTAAATACTTTCAAATTTAAATTATCGCATTAATTTTGTCTCGTACTATGTTTTTTCTTTCTTTCCTTTTTTTTTTTTTTTTCGCTTACTGCAGTTTTTATTCTCTCATAGTACTCTGTCTCTTTTCCAGATTACTTGCTACATTGAAATACTAATTGCTGTTTATTGATAGTAATTATTTTTATAATTTTGTGTGAACTTGTTTTAGAGATTTGGGTATGCTATGCTATCAATCAACAACATTTAATTAACAAGCATTCCCTATTTTCTTCATTAAATCATTTTCGAGTTAAATTCAAAAATTCACAGCCCAAAGCTCCACACCTAGTACTCCACACCCAGTAGCGTACATAGATCCAGGTGCGCCCCGCAAGATTTACAAGTGCGTTCTAACCCCTCCGCCCCCCTTATTAAAATATGAAAAATATTTCTCCCGTGTAATTTTTTGTGCTATTTTTCTGGATTGTGCACCCTCAAACCTCTTGCGGCCTAGGGCGTCTTGCGGCCTAGGGTGCAAGAGGGGGGCAAAAGCAATTGCAACTCCCTATTGCAAGGGGCTTCTACAATTGTTAGGAGCCCCGAAAGAGGTTCAAATCTGCATATTATTATTGTTTATATAAATCTGTAACCGGCAAAAGGGTCTCGAAAACGCATTGTCACGGACCCCTAAGCTTGTAAATCCGTCACTGGCCAGTGGCCACGTCCCATTTTGAAAGCACTCTACCATCACTATTATCAGTTTGCATTATAGAAAATCAGTTTGCATTGTTATGAATTCTTGATTCTTAATCCAGAAGGACCCTTGTTTTCGGCCCCTAGAAAAGGGTGCTGACCTATCTGGCATTTTGGTTCCAATAGAAAAGGCGTGGAACCGCGTGTTCTCATGTCGCACTGACGAAAAATGGTAGCTAATCTTCAAATGTGCTGCCTAATTGATGTTTGAAAATTTTTGTCCATATGAAGAAAAAAAATTGTAAACTCAGGCGCAAAACAAGAGGGCATGAAACTAGGCTTAATTGCAGGAAACTTTCTCCAATAAACTGTTTTTAAGTTTGGGAAATAAGTTATCTTTCTAGATACACTTAATGTGACGTTTTACTAACTTTTTTTTTTTTGGCCCCAGAGCTACTAGGGAGCAATATTATCGTGGTTCTGCAAGGCTGATCCAAAGCTGCATTTGAACCAAAATGCCGATTAGGGCAACCCAACCTGTCCTCTAATGGGGCTCTAGTCTTTTGCGATTATTGGTGAAAGAGTCTTTACAGTATGAGGCGTGGCCTAAGAATGTGCGGCGAACACTGGATTCTTGAAACTAATTTCGTACTCATTTAAGAAGGGAAGGAGAGAGAGGAACTGTGTGTGTGTATGCTTGGTAAGTAAATGCTGTCTGGTAGCACCCTGAAATATCAAGGGGGGAAGGTTAAGACTAAATTTCAAGAGTCAGACTAATTTTGAGGGTAAAAGAGCTGGAATCGGCAGACTCTGAAATTCCCGATGGTGGAATCAGAGCAGTAGTTGCTCATTTTCCTGCTGACTCCGCAATTCTGTTAAATACACATCTAATTATGCCGAAGTGAAAAATAATGTCAAAGAGAGATTGCAAAACCACCCTTGCTTTAGCAAAAAAAAGTTAATAATATGGATTTATTGCAATAGTAAGTTTTTAGTTATTCAGAAGTTAAAACTTGGTAATGTTTGCTGAAATAATTTAAGGGTAGAGTGTGAAAAGTTTTGGAAAAAGTTCGAATTGCTGAAAACTTCAGTGTCAAGTATTCTTTGAAAACAATTTCATTCAACTTAAAACGTCTGTTTTTGTTTTCATTTCGTCCGAAACATTTATAGGCAATTTGTGTCAAAACAATGCTATTTCTCCCTCGGAATCGCCGACATGAATAACAAATAAAATGATTTCAAGAAAACATTTGACTGACAATGCCTCCGCCAACTTCCCATACCTTAATAAGACCCTTCAGATTATTATCTCTGCCGGCACAGGAATGAGTGACATGTACCATGTTGAGTTTGCTTTGTGCTCAGGGACATTAAGGCCGATAACAGGCCCTGGACAGGGCAGTGGCACGCTAAAAACGCATCGCCACCCCTGCGAATGTCGTGCAAGAACGGAACCATCACGTAATTTGCCTTCCCCAAACAACATTCGGGCGCACGAGACAATAAAACCACCATCTCAGGACATTCAGACTAAGAATTCCAACGATTTTCTGAGGACCTCATTAGTGGAAGTTGAAGTGTTTGTTTTTTGCCATCACGCGATGCGATTTAATTATACGTTTAGTGCTCCCTAATCAGCCTTCGGGATTGAGCATTGGACGTTTTCCCCTCCCGATTTTTGGCTTTGTTTCGGCCGATACTAATCAGGTAAGGAATAATGGGACGAAACTTGTCACTGTTGCTTTGTGACCTGGTTGCTTTCTGTTGCTCGACCTTGTAAGTTTTTGATGTTGATTTTTGGCAGTGCCTATGACGGTGGATTACTTGTACTCAAAGGGTATAAACAAAGCATCGTTACTGTTTTGATGGACATACCTGGATTTTTATAGACGTTTTTATCTTTCACATTGGCAGTGAACCGTACTTTCCGTTCTCGTTCACGAATCGCTAAGTGGCGATTAGCGCTTTATTTATTTCCTTTAATTTCATTTAATACTCCGGATTGTGCTGTAACTGCTGGAATGCAATTGTGGAATTTCTATAGCATATTCGTTCAATTTTTCGAGCCACCAAAAGAGCAATACTTTATTTTCGATATCTTTAAATAACAATTGCTTTCCTGTTTGTTATCAAAAATAATTATTTTAACACTTTTAACTCGAATTTGATATAAGAAGTACTTTTTGCTCAATATTACTTTTCCTCTCTTAGTTTAAATCAGAATTAGGCTGTCTTTTATTTTCTTTCTGTGGAAAGTTTAGGAATGATAACTTTCAAACAATATTCCTCGAAGACTGAAGGGGGGGGGGGTGAGGCTCCTACTCGACTTTTTTTTTTTTTCAAGCTCACCTAAATAGTGTTTCAATTTGGATGCAATTTTGTAAAAGTCTTAATTTTTTAAATGTCTTCCTCAAATTCATCTCCGCTTTTGAAAATTGCAAATAAATAAGTCTCAAACTAGTTTCTCAGAACACTGTAAAGTTAACAATACAAAGAAAGAAATCGAATTAATTTCGTAGTATCTGACGTCTAAAATGCTCCTGAATAAGAATTGAAAAAAATAAAAGGTTACCAAGTGCGTCAAATAGTGTCTATTTATAACCATACTTATGTCGAATGTAATATATGGTTGGAAAAACTACATTTCTTTTGTAGCGAACTACAACTACGACTACTTTGTTATAAATGTAGTTAACTACAACTACTTTTTTAAAAATGTAGCAACTACAAACTACTTTTGAAATGTTGCCGCTACTTCGCTACTTTAAAAAAAAAAAAATTAAATTTAAGAAGCATACACCGTTTGAGGATTGACGGAAGATTAATAAATTAACTTATTTGGCCACGGAATATTGCTAAGAATTTCTCTACGTTTTTTTTTTTTTTTTTGCTCTAATTTGTCCTTTTTGTCCCTTGTCCCTTGGATTTTTTTTCTACAATTTTACGAATATTCGCCGCAAGGTAGGATTCAAGAGCTGGAGATTGAAAAATTTAACCTTTTTTTGGATTATGAAAATTATTGTTTTGGATTATGAAAATTATTTGTCGAAATATAAAAATTATGATGCCAACTAAACAAATGACGTCAAACAGATAGAATGAATGGCTTCAAAATGATGCATCGAAGATCAGCTCACATTTTTATAGTTCTTATTTTTCATTGCGTCCGCTGGTGCTTTCGTGCAAGATTTGCACCTATCAGATTCCATAAAACCAGATTCAAAATAATTTTTTTCTTTCTCTATTTTTTTTTTCAATAACAAATTTAAAAGCAGTTTTCTGAAATCGCTGCAAACTACTATTTGTTTGTATCGCGCTACTCACTACTCTCCTTTTTTTTTTTTAAAGTAGTGCGCTACACTACAAACTACTAAAAAATGTAGCTACTACGGTAGTTTCGCTACTTGTAGCGCACTACTTCCGATCACTGTATTATGAGCATAAATTGTGCTTGCATAAAATGAAGACTCTAATCGTAACTAGCTTTCGTGGCCGTCACGAAACTTTCTTCTATGGCAGGGATTCAAGTGAAACAGTACTGCGATCGCTTCGAATTGCAATAGCTACTGGAAGTGAATTACATTATCATCAACTTAACTCGGCATGGCGTCACTACGAGTGGAGCCAATAAGAGCTTACAAGCACTCAACGATCTCCTCTTATTCGCCAAGTAGGCTGTGACGTTTTATCTAGCTCGTTTTTCATAGGCAAACGTCACGCTGACGTCACGATGTTTTTATCAAGAAACGTTCTAATGTAATTCATTTCCAGTAGCGATTGTAATTTGCGATAGCCTGTTTCACTTGAATCCCTGCCTATATCTATCTTATGAATTCCGGTTACAAAATAAAATACGTACTCGCTCGAGTAATTGGAGACAGCTACAATTTCCCAATTATCGTAATAACCCTGCAAATGCAGAATCAATGAGCGAAATTGGAAATCATTGCAAAAGCTTT